>PYXC01000584.1:4205000-4250000 GCA_015244755.2 Tenualosa ilisha
CTAACCATGGAGAAGAACCAGCCTCTTTTTGGATTCACCTACAGGCTAATCAATCATTTCATTGTGCAGCACAGAGAATAGTAATTGAGGGTTTTTCTCTAAACTGCGGGCCAACTTCCACTATAAAGCACACTGTCTTTCTACAAGACTCACAAGGCCCAAAAACATGACTTTTTGCATACTGCTTGAGTTCATGTGAGAACATGTGTTAAACATGTGATAAGCTTTAGCAGAAACGTGTTAACGCTGGTAAATGGTTTGGCATGAACAAAATGAAAATGATTCCACAGCATATGTGTGTGCTCCAAATGCTCCTATCCGCTCTGAGTGAGCTATTATTTGGCGTGTTGATGATGATGATTGTTAATCAGGAGACAGTATTTTGAGTGAAGGGTGTGTGTTGCTGTGTTTGACCTGTGTGCAGGAGAGCACTGGAGGAGGCCCCGTTGCTTACATCGACGCTGAGAGAGGATAGAGTGCTGAAGCAGATGCAGCGCTACCCAAAGGTACCAAATGGTAACACATGCAGTGAAACAGTCAGCTTATAGCCAGAGGAAAGGAAATGAGATCTGACCTGATTCTCCTAAATGACTCTTAGGAGAAATAAAGACTAATAAGGCAAAAATGGTATGTTGGATTTTTTTAAAAATTTAAATTGGATTGGAAAGATACTTGGATAAGATTAAGATTTTTCTTCTTAATCTATTACCATGGCTCCTTATTTCCTTAAGGAGTTTTAGGAGAAACATGTGAGATCTCAATATGAGACAAAGAGAGTCAATATGAGACTGTTTTCCTTACAGGGTCTCTCTATTGAGCAATACAGGCACCTTATGTGAGATCTGGCCCAGTATACTTGGACTGTTGTTTAATCTAGCTATGTTGTAAACAGTGTGCTTATGTGTGTGTGTGTGTGTGTTTGCAGGTGGTTATAAGGGTTTGCTTCCCTGACAGGCATGTTTTGCAAGGAGTCTTCCGTCCATTGGAGACAGGTGAGGTTTGGTGGCTCTGCCACGCATGCACCCCTCTGGACTGTGGGGCATCTATTTGGAGAGGCTGCAGTTGTTTGGGCCATAGTGGTGGTGGCTGTGTGTGTCTGTGTTCTGTAGGCCAGCTGTGTGTTGCGTGACAGGCAGGGGAGCGCTAAGCAAACCCAGTCAAGAGCTCGCACACACACACATGCCAATGGCACCAGTGACCAGGCTGCTTTTCAGTTGCTCTCTCTTTCTCTCTCACTCACACACACACACACACACACAGTGAGTGAGTGAAAAACAGCAAAAAGAACAGACGTAGGAGAGGCGTAAACATTCACTGACAATCAGAAAACCACAAACACATACACAGACTGGTCCATAAGGTGTTTACACGTTCAGCCGATTGGAATGGTAACTGAAGCTTGTTATGTCCTAAATGACGTGACTGCAAGCTTTTTCCGTCTCGAATAAAGAGGATGTCAGGATGACAGAAAAGGTTTTACACAAGTGTATATCTCACCAAGTATGTGGTGGATGCAATTTGTTGCTGGTAAATAGGCTGTTGTTGTGGGTTTGTGCTTTCAAAGTTGGTACAAAAATGCTTCAAAGAGCAATTGGACCACCCCGGTAAACAGCACGTGTCCAAACACACAAACCACCTAACAAACATCAGTGTGTGTGCCTTGACCCATACACAGAGGTGTTTCTCCTTTTGGACGTTTAGCGTTACCGCCGCTGCTCTTTTCCGAAGCCGAGAATTTATTTTGCTTTGCGTAGGAAGTGAGAGTGGGCATCAGTGGAAGGTGGTTTATCGTGCTCCCTGTCTGAGTCATTTGTCAAAGTCTGAGCTGTACAAAAAAAAAAAAAAACCTACTGAAGCAGACTGAAACCTGGACTAACAGCACAGCCATTAGGAAAGTGAATGATTCCTTTCAGAAAGACCTAGGACCACAGAGAATCAAGAGTGAGAGCAGGGAGGAGAGAGAGAGAGAGAGAGAAAGAGAGAGAGAGAGAGAGAGAGAGAGAGAGAGAGAGAGAGAGAGAATGAAGTCATGCCAGCTAGAAATCCCACTAACCAAATGCTGGCCAGATCGCTTTTTCCCCGTGTCCTTCAGCGTGCCACACATCCCCTTTCTTTCACCGCCTCTCAGCCCTCTCTCACCGTACCCCCACCCCTGCCTCTCACTTCTCATGCCCCATGGAATCCCAACATCACTACTGAGGAGTGGCAGTCAGGCAACTCAAAAGAAATCCTGGAAATAAGAGAATGAAAGGAAGAAAGAAAGAGAGAGAGAAAGAAAGAAAAGGAGAGAGACTGAGGCAAACAGGGAGTGGTTGAGGAAGCGACAGAGGAAAGACACAGATGATGAGTTGGGTGGGACATCAAATGCTCTGGGGCCGCGGTGCACGTCTGCCCTCTGACGTCTGCCATCGTCGGCCCGCTCAGCGGCGGTTTGGTTTTATTAGGCTCTTCCTCCAGGACTCTGTCGCTCCTTAGAACCACCCGGCCACCTTCTCCTCTGGCGCAGACGCGCAGTCTGACAGACAGTCTGCACCGGACGGCGCGCCACACATGTCAACACTCAAAGACTTTTATCACACATGGACCCATCTCTCTCACACACACACATTGAGATTCCAATACACTTCACTATACACATTCTAAGTAAAGCCCATATTTAAGCGTCCTTAAAACCATTACACGATATAGAGTTAACAGTTAATTTTCCTAACACTTAGGTGCCATAACACAACAGACCTCGGACTCAACACATGTTCCTTTAGACTCATGCTTACTAACACTACTCATGTGTTTTTCTACACATACAGTGCTGTCTTAGTGTCTACTACTATGGGTAGGTGTCGCTCTATAAACAGCATACTACTGACACTGGTTGGGTGATCACATATTTAGGACAGTGATAGACAAACAGGTGTAGTAAAATTAGAGGGATCTGGAACATTATGCATTTTCTCTTCAGCTGATTTTATATTTATATTGAAACATTTTTGTTTTCTTTGCAGTTGGCAACTTGATGCAATTTGTGAGGAATCATCTTGTTGACCCTCAGCTCCAGTTTTCGCTCTGTGAGTCTCATTACACACACACACACACACACACAACCACACACAAAATCACACACTCCCATTACAAAGAGCAGGTGATAGAAGCACATGAACCATACTATTGAGGTGACAAATAATTTGTTCTTCAAGTGTTGTTGTCTTAGTCCAAAGCATGTGTGTGTGTGTGTGTGTGTGGGCATGGAGGGTGCATATCCTGACTAGACTCTAACCACAACCGAGTCAATGACATTCTTCAGAACAAAACAACCTTAAAATATATATAAATAACATCCAATGATGAAGGGTGCCTTTCCTGTGAGTGCCTTACTGTAAGTGTAATTTTAAACAAGGGCTGGTCCTCCCTTCTGTAATTAAGTCTTTCAAATTTGGGTTTGTGTGGAATTAAAAAGTCTTTCGCCACTTTGGCACAGAGCTGTTTTGATGTGTCTCTGGCCTGTGGTGGAGGATGAAAGCCAGTGTGTCCTGAGAAGTGTCTACCCAGCGGAAAACAAGAGGAGAGGCGCGCGGGGAGGACAAGCCTTTCAACTGCCGTCTTCCGTGCCAGTCCTCTGCCCCGTCTCCTCCTGTCATCTCAGCGTGCCGCTGGTGCCACCCTCCGAGTGCTCTTGCCTGGCAGCCAGTGCTTTTCCTCCTCTCTCTCTCCCTCTCTGCTCACAGACATGTGGCTCTTTTCTCTGGCGCCTCTTGCGTTCCCCCCCCCCCCCCCTCCTTCTCCCCCTCCCCCCATCCTCAGGTCACACACCCATCTTTCCCCTCTCTCTCTCTCACTCTAACCCCCCTTCCTTGGCTTCTGTCGTTCTGAATTCCCTTCTTCCTCTGTTCTCTCTCATGCACAGATGGGGCTCCCGGCACCCCGAGCTTGGAAGACCCCAGTGCTACTTTCTACGAGGTAATGAACACAAGACACCCCCCCACACCGCCAACAAGAGCCCTCCTGTCCTACCGTCCTGCTGAAGTGTCCCCCTCTGTCCTTGTGACCCTGGAAGTCTCATGACTTTGGGTCTCTCTCTGTGCTTCCGAGACACATGTCTCCTGCGACACAGTTCAGCTGTGGCGGATTTTATGCTCTGTCCATTCGTCCCCTTAATGTCTCGCATCTGTCCGTGTCTCTCGGCTCTTTGAATCCTCTTCCTCTTCCTGCTCTTTCCGAGGCGCCTGCTTGCGCTCTGATGTCTCGGGAGCGACGCGCAGAGTTTGGCCAGAACACGCGCGTTATGAGGACTCAATCAAACCAAGTTTTCAAGGGAACAGCCTAACGGGAGCCTTTTACATGAGCGTCTTAGCAGTAAGCTTATGTGCAGTTCATTGCAGTGTGTTTTTTTGTTCCTGGACAGCTCTGTGTCAGCGTGATATGATTCAAGTCTCTGCTCAGAGGCAACTCTTGCTGACTGACAGACTGAGGAAGAGAGTTTACTGACAGCAGTGTGTGTGTGTGTGTGTGTGTGGGTAGGTGTGGTGGGGAGGGGGGCGGGCTGTAAGGCATTATTTGTGGTTCTGCGGTCTCTCCCCTCAGAGTTGCGCTCGGGGCGGCGCTCGCAGTTCAAACGAGCGCCTGTGTGCGGCGTCCAACGGTCTGTTTGAAATGCCAGCGCAGGGGCTGACGTCAGCCGCTGGTGTTTGCGCTGAGGGATGGGGCGCTGCAGCCCCGGCTGATACAATGAGACAGGGATAATAATGATGGAATAAGCCACAGTGCACTCACGCTGCTTGCCGCCAGAGACTCCACTTCTTCTCTACCCCCCCCCCCCTCGCGCTGTCTTTCTCTCTCCCGTTCGTTTTATTTTTCTTTTCCTTTTTTTTCCGCCAGACATTATGTCTTCCCGATGAAGAACGGTCTGCCGCCGGCTTCAAAGGCACTTAAGAAGTATAATTAATAACAGAAATCAGTCATTTGAAAGTACAGTAGATGCAAGCCTGATCTCTTTGACTCTGACAAAGCCCTAAGGATCTCCCAGACTCCTTTAATTAGAGTGGATCAGAGAGAGGGTGGGGCAGGTCTCCCTCTGACCCTGTAACTGCCATCACCCTCCCTCCCTCCAACCCACCTACCCCCACCCCGGTCCCCAGACACAGACGCACACACACACACACACACACACTCACACAAGCTCAATCGCACGAACAGAAACAAAACAAACAAAAATAATGCAGCAAAGTGAGGGGTTTCAGTGGGGCCTCAAAATTGAGCAGAGAGGCCTTAACTCTGCTCATCTCCCTCACGCACGCACACACACACACACACACAGACACAGATATATGCCAAGTCTCCAAAGTGTCACCTGTGACTTTAAAGTCAGCATTAAATACCTGCTAATGAGCATCTCTGCAACCAACCAACCAACCAGCCCCAGTGTAAACTCTCCCTCAACGGAGTGTATGAGTGGAGCTTAAACAGTCAAACACTTTTACTTTAACTTAAATCTTTTGTCTTGCCGTGCGTTCACACCAAGAGCTGCTAAAGCGGTGAAATGGCGTTTGATGCTCATAAGAAATGGCTGCTAAACTATCTGTGTTTGCTCACGTCTCTCTAATCGCTCCTGACCCATTTACAGCCCAATCACACCATAGCTGACTTGCATAAAGTTGAGCAGTTTTGAACTTCTTTTAGTCCCTCTAGTCGCTTAAGTTTTGTCGCTCGTTACTTTACTCATATTTGTCGCTCTTCCCCATACAAACTGAATTACTTCCATCAATTTTACAGCTCTTGTAGCTCTTGGTGTGAACGCACAGTAAAACTTCATCCACTACACATCACAATCTCTTCTACACATTAATACTACCCTCCATACTTTGTTCTCTAAGAGTGCAAAGAACATACTACAGTAGTGTGTGTCCACTATGGCATAAAATGTATAGGCCACTAATGCAGTTTCTAAATCTTCTATTCTTCAACCTTGAACGCTACCTAAATGAACACAAAATGACTCTATGTACTAAATAACAGCGCATCGCTAATTTGTTCTGTGTAGCCCCCATTAAGAGCACGCTATTGCAGGCCTCCAGTTTTCCTCTTCGCTCTGGTCTGTGCAGCGCACGCTGGGTGGTCTCAGTGGCTTCTGGGTGTGAATGACTAAAGATGTGTCCCACTCTGCTGTCATTCCACTGCCTTTCTGCTCGTGCCTTCTTCAGAACACACACACACACACACATAAACAACTAAACAGTCTGTCCCCGCTGAGTGCTTTCTCTTCATTTGACTGTTCTGAAGGAATATTCCCATCTTTGAACTTACTCAGCATGTTTGTGCTCTCTGTGTGTGTTTGTGTCTGGGAGAGAATAAATCTTCATCTCAGGTCTTTTTTTTTCCCCCACACACAAATCTGACAAAAACTCAGAATCCTTTTCAAAATCGTTCATTTGAGTCCTGAGGTGACATGCAGAGATGAATGTTGTCAGGTTACTGCAGCTCAGCTGTGTTGCTTATGTGTGTGTGTGTGTGTGTGAGAGAGAGAGAGTTTGCAAGTGTGTGAGATTTAGAGCTGATGTGATTCCCAGCAGGCAATAGAAAAATCCAAGGTTCAGGGCTGGAGGCTCATCCACCCACCCACATACACCACTAAGACACACGATCAATCAGCCATCCCTCTTACTTCTTTTGAACACAAACACATCAGCTGTGTAATAAATTCAGCTGAGGGAGTCTGGCTGGTATGTAAAAATAACACTCAAGCTGAATTGGGTTCTCAAAGTTATGGGAGAGATTTTGGAGCATCTGCTTAACCTATTGGCAGTGAAACTCTACCCTCTTCTAACTCTGATTACTATGTTATATTATCTGTAGTGAGCACATAGGCATAAAGTGGAGATCTAAGAGACCCACACTTAAACATTATTACCTCTTCCTTCACAAAGTATATGGAAAAACCTTGCCTGTCCACTTGAAAGCTTGGGAAAATGCTCTGAATATTTGTGTATATATACACAATACTGTGCATACACTGTCTATGGAGGGAGATACAGATTGCAGAACAGTAGCAGGGGGGGGGGGGGGGGTTAATTCTTAATGTGAATAAGGCAAAAGGCAAATGAAGTCGATGGAAACAGTTTAATTCGCGTATATTCGCATTTCTGTCCATAGATGTTGATCTCACAGCTGGTCAGAACACATCGCTTGATTAGCCTAAAGTTAATTTTTTATTCACATTACACAGTTGATGGAAACATATGTGGACATGCATATTCTCAAGCCGAGATGCAAATATGAAATGCGAAGAAGTTAAATGGAAACACAGCAATAATTAACATTTGATTATTTAAATTTGGCTAAGAATTCTTTCTATGTTTCTCAGAACACAAATAGAACGTCTTGTGGAAGCCTGTCAGTGAGGTTTGAGCATAAATCCACCTGTCATTGGCACAGGGTTATACGAGCCCACATCATTAAAAAGTATAAGAGAATGTTTAGATCAAAGCACAATTGCATTGGGGCCAATGCACAAACAGAGAGGAATGTCTTGAAACATGTCTAACAGTGTGTGTGTGTGTGTGTTTACTCATCATAGGCCTGCAGATCTATTTGTAAGTGAAACAGTGACCCCTTGACCGTGGCATTTGCTTTGATGTGGTCAGCGCAGGAACTGAGTGAAGTGGAGTTTATTGTTTAAAGGCAAGATTTCCCTGATTTGGCTTCTATAAATAAACTTTCCATCACCTCAACTACAGGCATCCAGAGGCTTGTTTGTTTGTGTGTGTGTGTGTGTGTGTGTGTGTGAGTGAGTGTGTGTGTGTGTTACATGCATCCGGAGAGTTGTGCTAATAATTTGTGTCAAAAGGCTGTGGTTAGATAACAGAGATTACTTCATTCATAGTCCAAACAAATATGTAACCTGTTAAGCAAGGACAGAGCTTAAGGTAAAACTGTAATGCATGTGTGTGTGTGAGAGAATGAGTCTAAAGTTGCACATACAAACAGTGTAGCCTAGCAGTTAAGGCCTTTGTGTTTGTGGGTGTGTGTGTGTATGTGTGACAGAGAGAGAGAGATCATGTGTATGTGAACAATGGTGTAGACCAGCACAACACAAGAGCGTGACTGGACTGATCCACATTGATAATGAACAGTGTCACCTGTTTCCTGGCCATTAGATGGAGGCCTACAAAGAGACTTCAAAAAGTGGATTAGCCAAAGATTATTGAGCCGACTGGGAGCCCGAGAGCCCTCTAAGAGAGACATCCCACAGAAATGCCTTAAGAAAAGAGGCCCTTTCTGTGGCCAAAGCCTTTGTGTGTCATTCATATTTGTATGCTCTGTGATGGGCTTTCTTGTCTGTGCAACCTCTCTGTTCGGCCTTGACTCATCTGCCTGGAACAGTGCAAAGGGACTGGGAAAGCCATCCCCTTCTCTCTCACTCTCTCTCCCTCTGCCCACTCCTCCCCTCCTCTCCCCTGCTCATTCTTGTGCCCCCTTTTTCTTTAGCTCCGTTTTAAGTGGTGGTGTGGTCGTTTGATGCGTTTGATGTGGTTTGTTCCTAATCTCTCGACATACACTGTAAACACGAGCGGCATTCGTGCATTCGCCGAGCACTTCCTGTCGTGGGGCTTAATATAGCATGCGCACCCACGCGGACGAGACAATGCAGGAACGCTCCGCTGGAGTTATTAGCTCCAGTCAAAGGGCAGCGTCAGAGACTGTGGGGCTTGTGCTGTTGTGCTCGGAACTCAAACTTTACCCTCCTCTGTGACATAAGGAGAGAATGAGAGTGTATGAGAGAAGTACACTTGCCCAGTAAGCGAGTGTGGGACTGAGTAATAAATGAATGAGGAAAAAAGTGCACAAATGTCTGAGAGTTTGGGCTGTCTAGTGTGTTGTTAGTCAGTGAGCACAGAACATACACATGAGTATCTGCATCAGACCTGCAGCTGTTCAACAGAAAGCCTGTAATGGACATCAAAGGGCCATCAACACACACAAGTCTCACCACAAACACATACATTCTTCTACAGGAAACATATGTGCATATACAACCCACTGGTGTATGGGCATTACTGATGTACTGTCAAATCTAATATCTGTCAAGTCTGGAGTAGTGTTGAATCTTGCTGAGCTGCTAAACAAAAGCCTCCAGTGCAAGTGAGAGCTATCTGATGGATGTAACAGCACCCAACAAGTGGGACGCTGTGGACAAACCTGTGCCCGCCTTGGTGCCCCCCCGAGACCCCTGTGGAAGCACATTCACTTGCCCCACTCTTTGTGGGAGCGCAATAAAACCCAACAATCCATTTCCCTCTGAGAGAGAGAGCAGGCAGCGGGTCTCGTCGGCCTCGTCCCCCCTCTCATCTCGTTTATGAGCTAATTATCACGTTATAAAACATGCAATCATATGCTAATATTGTTGTTGTCTGCCTGCGCTCATTAAATGCATGGAGGGTGAGGGAGAGGCATGCACCCGTCAGGGCTGGGAGCAACCTGATTATGATGAATGACAGGTATTCAGTCCAGCAAAGTTTTACCAGTGAGAGCATGCCTCCTTTCTCTTTCTTCCTTTATTCTGTCTTTATTCTTTTCCTCCTTTCTTGTTTCTTCTTCACTCCCTCCCACCTCACACAAAAGTCCTATCATGAATTTCTGGAGGGGCCTCCGGTGGGCTGTGTGTGTGTGTGTGTGTGTGTGTGTGTGTTTTTTCCGGAGGCGCTGTGTTTTTATGGCGCTCCGCATTTCTGCACTGACGGTCTTTGATGTTGTTGCCGTGGCGGCAGTGGACAAAAGAGCTCCATTAGCTGGACTTAAGGGCCCTGGGGTGGGGTGGGGTGGGGTGGGGTGAGAGGAGAGGGGACGAGAGGAGAAGGAGAGAGGAGAAAAGACACTGAGAAAGAGAGAGAAAGGAATAAAAGAGCGAGAAGAAGAAAGAATCAAAGTGCAGGAGCCGCATCAGGGCGGGCCAGGGCAGGCGTAGGTGGGGTGCTGGTGGTGTGTGGGGGGGTGCCGTAGGGGGCCACTGGGCACGCAGGCCCCAGCTCCAGAGTTTGGCCCTCCGCTACAATGAGGTCATTGCGTGTTTTGTTGCCTTTGTTCGGCGGTGTGTGTTTGTTCGTTTGTATGAAGGCGTGCGAGGCGAGCACGCCGCAGCACACCCAGTCAGGGACATGAAAGAGCAACAGCTGATGATTAGTGTTTCGTCTGATGGCTTGGCACAGTACCTCTTTCTCTCTCTCTCTCTTGCTCGCTCTCACACCATCCCTTTCTCCTCTTCGCTACCTCCATCTCTCACTGCCCTCTTCTAAAACCTTCCCAAGGAACCGTGCTGAACGTTGCCTCTCATTAAAAGCACAAGCGCTACTTGACTGGTCCACTTGCAGAAGCAGAATCCAGCCCTGGTGCTGAAACAACAGTCAACTCTCTGCTCTCAAAATCATCTCATGCCAAGGCTACTAAGTGTTTGTGGCAGTGTGATAAGGTCAACTAAGAGAGACAAAAGTGTTTTTGGAATTAGGCCCCTGCAAGATGAAAGAGATTGTGTGTCAAATCCTTCTCCACATTAATTAGTAGATCAAAGTGTACAGTTTAGTGAGAGGTGCCCGTTTTTTTTTTTTTTTTTTTCTTTTTCTCCCTCACTGTAGCTCTGCATAATACACACACACGCACCGTCTCTGTGGGTGACTCTTGTATTCCACCCAATGCTCATGGACATAGTCATATCAGCAAGTTGCACATATTTGCACCTTTCAGAGGATGACATATGGTGACAGGCAAACACTTGGGCACCTCTTTCATTTTGGCTATTGCAAATAGTTAAGTGAGACATTAGACAAACTGAACTTCAAAAGGTATAAGGTTTCCATAATTTTAAAATGTAAAACAAAAAGAGGCACCTTGCAAAAATTTGGGTCATCCAAAAGATTTCAATTCAGCATCAGAGATTTGCATCTAATATCTAAAAAGTGTGCATCAAGTCCTGTTGACTATCGAAAATAACAATGTGTTTAAAGAACATCACTCTATCGGTATCAATCATGCTTTGGACTGTTGCATGCAATGGCTGGGGTAACATGTCACAGGACAGAATGATATAAATAAATACCAATTCTAGAGGCAAACATTACTATGTCCAAAAAAAAAAAACTAATGAGGAAAAGAGGTCCACGGATTTACAATCCTCAGCACACCTCAAAATCTCCAATCAACTACATCAAGAGGTGCAAGCTAAAAGTTTCAACATGGACCTCACAGTCCTTCCACCTAACCATCATGAAAAATATGTGGACAGACTTCAAAAGAGCAGTGCGTGCAAGACAGCCCAACAGTCTCACAGAAGTGGAAGCCTTTTTCAAGAAAGAGTGGGGAAAATCCCCCAAACAAGAACTGAAAGGCTCTTAGCTGGCAACAAAAACATTTACAAGCTGTTATACCTGCCAAAAAGAGTGTTACTAAGTATTTACCATGCAGGGTGCCCATACATTTGCTCCAGGCCATTTAAATTTTTTAACTATAAAAGATAGAATGAAAGACAAAAAGATAAAAAGAAAGTATAGTCAAGCTCAACATTTAGGTTATCTTTAACTTCAATGTCTTTTAAAAACTATGCAGGTCCTTCTTTAACTCGTTTATTCTCATACTCATTTTCTCATTGTATTTAAGTTAAATGAGCCACCCACGATAGAACAAGAATTTCAGTCCTGACTAATAACAAAAATGTATCGTATCATGCTCATTTAGCAGTTCACAAGTGGCATTGTGCTCAATGAGCCTCCTTCATGATTAGCTTCTTAAGATTTCTGAATTTTCTTCTGAAGGTGCATTCATTTAAAACCAGGAAGGATAACCATGTTAGCTTTGAAATTGTAATGGCAAAAAATCTGCAAATTGCAATGGGGGGAAATTGTGTAGAGTGTGTAAAATATCTGTCCTAACTAACAGTAAATAGGGCTAGTTCAAACCACACCAACCAAACCAGGTTGATTACCTACTTTGCATTGGTATAATGCCATTTAAGTTAGCTGAAACTATTTACCCGCATTACTACTTACAGTGTGTATTTCTACAGTTTAGGTTTAAACACTGCCCTGATGGCATATCGAACCCATTTTGCATAACACATATGGAAACATGCACTGATGTGCATGAAAATCATGCAAATGAGCTGAATGTAAACCCAGCTATGGTGTCTTTGGTGTGAGCAGTCTCTGATGTAGGTGTAGGTGTGGGTGTGGTGGTCCCAGCTGAGGGCTCAGTAGTTTCTGACTGGTGTCTTTTATTGTAAGTTTTCTGTGTCTTTGATGGGATTTTTATGTCCACTATGTATCTGTGAGTGCACGTCACTGGTGTAAATATGCGCTCAGTAGTCTCAAGTCAAGTGTCACACAGGATTGTGTGTTAACACTGTCCAACTGATTTTATCACAAAAGAGATGAATAGGAATCTGGGGGGGTGGGGGGTGGGGTCGTTGAGGAGGGAGTAGGGCAGTATAGAAAGCAGGAGACACAGGGAAAGACTGAGAAAAAAAAATATCAAGAACAACAAAAAAGGAAACCGAAGTTCACTAAAAAGTATTTATCCTCCACCCGACTTCAAACGACGGATGGAATAACAAAAGGAAGTCTGGCAATATAAATGCTACGCTGTTTGTCTATCTCCATCGCTCCCACATTCTTCAGCATCTCCATCTCTAGCATTAGTGGGCCGCAGGGGCTGAACTTAAGTAGTTTACTCAGCTGGGCCTCTTCAAGCGGCGAGCAGGAGGGACCAGACATAGATGTTGGGGCTGTTTTTACATTGTTCTGGAGGCGCTCTTCCGTTAAGATCCTGGCAGCGAGTGCGTAATCGGGCAGAGATGAAGGAAGAAGATAGAGCCGCTCAGATTTCGGCCACTCTGAAGTGCGATCTGTGTGAACTCCAGGTGACCTGAGTGTAAAGGGGAGTTGAAGTGTGCGCTGGTCGACTAAACACTTGGAGGATTTCATTGACCGCAGCTTTGGCTTTATGACGTTTTCACACTGTGAAAATGTTAGCCTATTAATCATTTAAGAGCGCTTAACGGCCTAATTTTGATCTCCTCAGTACAATTTCTCTGTTGGGCTTGCATGTGTATGTTTACTGATCAGGACTGTCAAGAGAACTTGCTTATCCATGCCTGGGATCTTCTAGGGCAGTTTGGCTAGAATGCCTATACATATCCTCTGGAATTATATGACTCACACAGATACTGCAATCCAAATATTTGAACTTGGATCAGTCACCCTTGTGCTTGGGAGGATAATTATGACATGTCACCATTAGTGTTAACCAGTTGTTCCAAAGCTTTTTGTGTCAGGCTATCCTTTGTCAATGGATAGACAGATGAATGGAAAAGTAAGGTATAATATATTGTCTCGTTACTATGCTTATTATGTGGTTACTTGCCAAAATGACGACAGAACACTTCACACAAACTTGTCTTTAAAATTTAATTTGTTACCGTTTCGTGGCTCCTTTGGATAAACAAATAGTTTGCAACACAATGTGAACTTGAAACATTCTTTAGAACGCAGGTGACCTCCTTTCACTTTCAACGAAGTTCCAAGTGAATGATCTCCACTCGTGGAATGATGAAATGGAATGATCGTGGAAAATCCATTGCCACTGACAGCGGTCATTATACTTTCGGTCATAATACAAAAATAACTGACCTCCGAACATTGGGAAGGTCCATTCAAAGGGAATGGAACCAGAGAGGGTAAAAGTGGGTCAGTATTCAATGGTCTTTGAAGGACCCTCTGTATAATAAATAAATAGAAAGGTTCTTTTTTTATCTTTAATTCACTACCTTTAAACTTTTACCATCCTGACATGTTTTTTTGTCATGAAAGATGTCATCTTTCTGATTTGTTAGCATTATCATGAAGAATAATGGCCACTCTTTCATTCCAAATCCATTTGATTTCTACATAATGAGTGCAGTAGTACTGTAGCAGCTTGTGGAAGCAGATCCAAAAATGGAGCAGTTTGACAGCTGATATTTCATGTCATTTCAAAACTGGTCAACTTTCCTGCTGGTCATTGCTGAGACTAGTAATAACAAAAGGATCCGTCCTGTCATTTTTTGACATGTGATTCACAACAAAGTAATGAGCACTTGGGAACCAAGAATAAAGGGTGAGAATTTCCTATGAATTTAGACTCAGTTCACCTGGCACCACTTGGACGATTTGACCCACTGTCTCTGTTCACTTTTTCTTTCCTCTCTTCTCAACCTCCTTGCTGTACCTCTGTGCACCTCTAGGGGAGCTGCTGCACAGATTGAGAAAGTCTGGTGTAAACTAATCCATGTTAATACTTAAAACCATACAAAACATTCCCAGCAATTCATTTTAAGTTGTCTGTACATTCAGCTTCAAAGACATTTCACATGATCCGCAGACATCATTTTGAAGAGTGTCTACAGAGAATAATAAACCAGGTGCATGTTAACAGATGGGTGTGGTTAAGATGTACCACTGGTGAAAAACAGGCGCATTAAAAAAAACTGGGGCAGAAGAATTGCATTGCATTCGATTTCTTATTGTTTTGTATGCTAAATTTTCCTAGGTAACCTAATAATTCAAGTCAGATATACTGTAAATACGTTTTAAGTTATAAGTTTCTTTATGTTCCATATTATGTCAGTGTCAATATAAATTTATAATTTTACAATTTTACAAATATAAATTTTGTTTATGGGTAGAGAAAGTGAGAGCAATTATGACTTTTTCACAACAGTACAGTGTGTGATAAAATTGTATTGATATTGAGATAAACCTCCATTAATCTGTAAAACACAAGTAAATGATTAATGCACTGCATGAACTGCAGTGAAAAAAAGTTTACTTACCATGATGCGGACAGAGGAAGGAGAGACAGCATTCTTCACATACAGATTCATCAGCTGCTTGACAGGGAAAGAGCCTGACTACAAGCACAGCTTAAAGTTTGAGGTGTTGATGGCGTTGGCCATCCCAGTTGATGTGGACTGACTAAGATTAGTGCCAACTTGGTACACTAAAGCAAATAACTAATCCAGGGTATGACCCCAAAGCTGCAGACAGTGAAATGCCGCAAAAATACTATTCCACCTTATCTCTAATGACACCTTATCTCTAATGACAGAACAGTACAGGTACAAAATAAAAGTCATGGCCAAAGACATTAACAGGTTACAGCCAGGGGCGCTTTAACACCACCTGAGGCCACACCCTGGGCAAAAAAAACAAAGCAGAACGATTTCCTCTGGGCACATTGGCACTGACAGCATTGGGATATCACATGAGCATCAATAACAACACAATACTTGGCTAAACTGCTGACAATAACGAACGAGAATCCTACACGACAACCACACACATGGCACAGACGTAGCCTATCGGCACGTAATGCAAAGTTACATAATATCGTTGCTAACAGTACATTATAGTGTATTTCATACAAGAAACTACCATCAACCACTGAAAGGATAAAAAACATAGGTGAGGCGTAGGCATGGCATTCACATGCACTGAGACTTCCTCCAGCCCTTGGAATATGCCTAGTTTTCTAATGCATTTAAATAGAATTAAATGGCTCTGAAAACAATGGTTTTCAATGGCTGAAACAGGTTAACATTTTCACTGAAATGTTGAGGGGGGGAGGAAATGCACACCGATTCCTCTGATATATATTCTGATTTCAGTGCTCTCATTGGTAAGGCCACAACTTCTTCAGTTGTGCAATGGTAGTGTGTGACATGAACACGGATTTCTAAGTGAAAAAGCAAAAAAGTCGAATTTAAACAGATGCTCAAACACTGCAGAGAAGGGTCGTTGAATCAAAGAGGCTCTCCCAGGACACGAAGAAGTGTGGTTAAGCCCACTCATGTCCTTCACATGCTCAGAAACATGTGTGCACTCATCCACAGACTCACTGAGAATGGCAGTCATTTGCCCACCAAACTTGTCTCTCCATTTCTCTCAAAGCGACTGACTCACTCATCCTCTTATGCATGGGAGTATATCTGCTACACGCCCTTCCCACACACACATTTTTTGACAACTCACAAGTGTTTCTCTGTTTCTACCTCACTCGTCTGCTTTGTTATTTTCACTGTGAGCAGTCTTCCCAGGCTTCTGTTTCTAAAATTCATACTCTCCCATAAACAAAGTGTCCTCCGTTGAATAACGGCAGGCCAAGTATTTGCTCTTTGAGGGAGATTTTCTTTATTAGATGACTTTAATCACATCAGTGTGGTCATGCCTCTCTGTTTGTTTGGCTTTGGAGAGGTCTTCATCCTGACCAGATACAGATGGAAAACAGCAGCTGTCTGGAGAGGGAGACTCTTCTCCATGCGCACATGTCCACGCTCCGCTGGATTACATTATTGATCTTCATTTTCTACTGATTTCTGCGGTCTGTCAGAACCCTGCCAAGATGGCTCGTCCCACACATCTGTCAGTGACACATCTGAACACACACCAACACACACACACACACAAGGGACTGTGGCAACATTGCTGAAGGACACTGCAGAGATGTGGATGGATGCGTGATCCGTACATGTGGGTGCTCTGCTATGTTCTACACATTTGTGGGTCAAGCGGGGGGGTGGGGGGGGAGAGACAAACCAGAGCCACCAGAAATCGTCACTCCTACATTCAGCTACAGACTCTAGCCTGGACTGGGGCTGGTCTCGACTTTGAATTGCGTTTGATGGCACGACATAGCTGTACCAGCCTTGTTTGAAGTCGTGGCCCTGGGCCAGTTTCTTCTGCTTGTGAAAAAGAGTCAGGCAAAAACTTTGTGTATATGATACTGAGAATGGTATCAGATGGGAAATGCTGTGGTAGTGCAAATCATCACTGTGGATCTCACGACTTGTGGATGTTGAGGAGGTGGAAATACTAAGTACCAGAATGACCTCACTGTTGTAAAACAGCTCTCAGATTGTAGCATGATCCTAAACTTTCACCATCTTTTGCCATACATCCAGTCAGTTCAACTCACCACCACTGACATGCAACAATATTCATGTCACTAATGAAATTATTTGAATTTGAATGACCAGTTTCAGCATAAAATGACATTGTAAAAAAAAAAAAAAAAAAAAAAAAGCGTAACACTGCCTTGGTAAGCTGAGCCGGCCAATGAGGGTCTTCACACACCAAGGCAACAACAAAAAAACTAGCATTCCTCAGGGCTGACAGAGCCTGATGACCTCACATTGCCTTATGTCTTCTTTGAACAAATAGTACTACACAGACACACATCACCCAGCTGCCAATATACACATATGTTCTGTGACTATGAGAAAGGAAAGAACTCTCCTTAAAAGGCACCCAGTAAATTAGTATTCAAGGTTAAAAGTTAAAGTCAAAGCCAAGGATTTGCATATTATTGTGATATTTTTGGCACAATATAATACATTCATGAACACAAAGGCTCCAGGTATTATCACATTTTTGTATTTAAAATCATTATTTTTTTTGGGGGGGGGGGGGGTAAATGCCAACACATTACCTTTGGGGTCCACAAGATGGCGCAAGACTTTGTTCTCATATTTTGTCAGAAGTTAAAACTAAATTAACGCACAAAGATGGCAGCAACCCCCCTCTCCCAGAACACAAAAAATGCACAAAAATAAAAATAGAAACTAGAAACCAGAAATAGGCTTGAAAAATGAAACAAATAAACAAATGTTATGAATCATGGGCAAGATGTGGTGTATTGCCTTTGTGGCAATTCTCATCCCAAACAAACATGTAATGTGGTGATGAGGGCAGTGTACTTTGACTCTAAAGATAACAATAAAATATGCTATCCACTATCCACCCAGCTGAAAACTGACACCATGATCCCTTCTCTTTCATGTACACTAGGTGAGGACCTTTCCATGGCCTCTCTAATCAACCTCATCTGCATGGTGGTTGAACATACTTAATTAAATTACTTACTTAAATTAATTTCATAGCCATTAAACTATAGGCAAGGAAATATTTTCACAACTAACATAAACTACATTCTACATCCAGAGATAACACGTAGTATAAAATTTCTGTACTCAGCTGTAGAGGTTACATGAAAAACTGCAAACTATTTCAATAATATGCTCTTCTTGTTCTTGTTCTACCAAACCTATAATGAGGAACTGCCCATGACGTGAAAAGGGCGTCATCCAGAAAAACATTAGTAACGCTCCAGACAGAAGACACTTTGCAATGCACCTGCAGTGGCCTTGAGATGGGCTGAGGGTTTCAGTGTGCAGAACTGTGCCATAGGTCAGGACACCAACATTTTACAATGACTGGGAGCTGGTGTTCTGTCAGAGGGCCTTGGGGAGGCATGATCTACGCTTGTTGACAGGGCAACAAGGCATAGGCCAATTCAGTCTGAACAGAAACTATTCCAACACAGCAAGGCCTTCAATTGCTCTATTTACTATTCACCATTACTGAAACACTGCTAATTGCAGAGCAACCATGACCTTTGGTCTTCAAATGAAGTAACCTTTCCACATAAAACTTTAAGATGCATGTCTCCAAACAAAACCAGGTCATTTCCAGGCACTCTTTAACCACACCTATATCCCTCCTGCTTAGCATGTGTGTGTGTGTGTGAGAGAGAGAGAGAGAGTGTGTGTCTGTGTGTGTGTGTGAGAGAGAAGCGAGATGTGTTTTCCGTGGAGGAGCTGTAAGCGATTGAAGTGGTTGCGCTGCAGGCCCACCCTTTTGTTTTATGTACAGCTAGGTATGAGAGCAGACGGTGCGTTTTGGAGGGCCAGCAAATTTATCGCTGTTTTTCCAAAAGAGCCGTTTTTAAAATTACGGCTGTGGAGATTTGATCTGTGTCGGTGCTGTTTTTGGAGACGGCCAAACACTGATGTCTGGAAATGAGAAAACGGAAAGTGGGGGGTGGGGGTGGTGTGGTGGAGGCTGTCGAGGGAGGGTGGGTGACTGTATTTATTTGAAGGTTATAGACTGGTTAAAAACGTTCCCCTGCCACGTCTCCTCCTTCATAGTTCCCCATTCATTCTGCCATCAGGCGCCCAAGAGCACCCCTTTTCACTGCCTTTCATGTTTACACAGGCTTATATGGCCATTGTGTGTGTGCTTGTGTGTGCCGTTACAGTACTCATCCTATATATCCTTTGCAGGCAAATCTGTTCCCGACCGCTCTACTCTACTTCTCCTCTGGTTCACAAACAGGTGGGGAAAAAACCTCCGTATCTAATGTCATTTCCCCTTTCCTTTCAATGCTCCTTTCACAAACACAAGAGGGATGACATTCTCGCCACTGAATTCCACAGACTGTTTCAGGATGTATTCTGCACGCATACTAGTGCAGAACCATTGACCTTAACCATTCCATTCATATTCGTTTCTTGATGTTGTCTTGGGTCTTTTTGCTAATAGGTAGTTTCCTGCAGCCACGCTATTTGAGTTCCACGGTCTCAGTTGCAGAGGCAGATGCTCCTGTAAAAAGGTAGTGACACACAAGGAACAAAAAATACTACAATATTTTTATTCATTTATTTTAAAATTTAACACAGACCTTTCCAGAGACACACCACACATAATTATCTCAAAAGAGAAAGAAAAATGTAAGACAGGACAGGAGGCAGGACACTTCCTTAATTCAACTGTTAAAACTGTTGAGAACTGTAAATTATTTCAGTACTAGTTATCTACGGTCTACACACACACACACACACACACACACACACACACACTCTTACACAGGTTTTCTAAGCCTTAATCCCCGTCTGAAGGGGCGGCCAAAAAAAGAGAAGTGGAGTCCCAGTTTTAACACGAGAGCTGTTCCCCTCCACACCTCTCCCGTCCACATACTGACAGGCTGGGTTCCCTCGGCCCCTTCCCCTGCTGGGCCCCACAGTGCCGCCAGTCAGTCAGCATCATCCTCTTCATCAACAGCACATGACCACTAAAGCCCTGCACTCTCAGACTCGCTCACACTCACACACATTTGGGCTTTGTGTTTTCATATCAGCGCGTTTGATGAGCCTAAAAATAGCACTTCTTTGTGGACCTGGAAACCGCTGGGGGGTGACCCACGCTCATTTTGGGGTCAGTAGAGACCCCCCACCCCCTTTCTAACGTCACTAGAGACAAAGCAGACCCTTATTTTTAGCCTGTGCTAATTGTGATGTGTGTTACATAAGAGGGTTTCGGTGCCTGGCATTTTGTGAGCGTGTGTAGGAGAGTGTGAAAAGTGTGTTTTGTTGCTCCAGAAATAGTCTGCTCTCCTAATTGCTCTTCCTGGCCTCTTCAGCTGCGAGCCGAGGTCACACACCTCATCACACACCTCACTTGTTCCGGAAGGGTCTTTTCCGCTCCCCGCGGCTCCGGAGGCGTCGACCAATCAGCAGAAGCCAGCGGCAGACAGCTGGAGGCCTCAGAAGATCTCGTCTCGCCCCACACGCCAGCGCTCCGACCCCCCCACAGGGACGTGCCCCAGACCGGTGGGCACAACGGACCGGCGCATACCCAAGTGGCTCAAGCTGCCAGGTACACTCACACTCACAGTCATCGAGAGAGTCAAAGGTCAGAGGTCACGGTCAGGGTGAGGTCTTGGATATGCTGCACTAATCAGATGCGGTTCAGGATCACACAGCAGAGCAGTCTCAATGCCTGCTTCCCCTGATGGGATTGACAGTCTCTCAAATGAAATCAAGTTGTTAATGTCTGTAACATATTCTGAGCATCTGTGAAATACGGAAAAGCACTCCTGGTGGTTGTCAGCACAAGCCTCTTAGTGATTTCAGAGTACTTCAGCAAGTTTTTTTTCTACTATATTCCCTGCAGTTTTGATGGGGCAGCATCAGAATTTTTGGAGCTCTCAAACTCAACACTACATCTCAGGCAACCGCCTGGTCTTACATGTTGCAGTGCAATCAGAGCTGAGGAAAAAAACTAAAAGGTGGACCCTTCTCTAAAAAACTAGCAGCCAACATGTAGACACACCAGCAAAGTATAAAAGGAATCCATCCAGATATCATCAGACAGAAAAACGATTTCTTGTCAATAGCCTGGCCTCCAGCCATCATGGTTGGATTCCAGCTGGCTTTCCCATATTGCTTGACAACTGATATGAAGCTAATGTAAAGACTGGTTAATGCGACTGAATGATCTGTTGGACCCGTGTGATGTGGTTATAGTGATCACACAGGCAGTTGTAGAGGCTTGGCGCACGCCTTGATGTTTGGGGTTTTAGGTTGCCCCTGATCCAAGCTGAAGTTTAATATGATGCTCCTATCTCTCACTCCTTTAAACCACATCCAGCGTGACCGCCGCCAAGCGAGAACTCATGGAGATAAGGGGGAGCGTCTGACAAAGCACGTACGGGCTTCACTCAGAACATAATCAGTCATAATCTTCCCTCATATACACATGGAGACTATGAGAAAGACATAGCTAAAAGGAGCCAAAGCAAGGGAGGGGAGGGAGGGAGGGAGAGAGAGAGAGAGAGAGAGAGAGAGAGAGAAAGAAAGAAAAGAAAGAAAGAGAGAGAGAAGAGAGAGAGAAAGAGAGAAGAAAAGAAGAGAGAGAAAGAGAGAGAGAGAGAGAGAGAAAGAAAGAAAGAAAGAAAAAAAAAGAAAGAAAGAAAAAAGAAAGAAAGAAAGAAAGAAAGAAAGAAAGAAAGAAAGAAAGAAAGAAAGAAGAGACATAAATTCAACCTGCTTTAGCGCAACATGGACCTGCACCTTGTAGACATATTGTGACATCTTTCATCAGCACAGGACAGACTAAAGTACTCCTCATGTTATTCGAAAGGAGATTTACGATTCACCTTGAGAGATGGGATCTTGTTTTTGCAGCAGTACATCTACTCTGCCCTTCAGAACGCCCCAGATATTTTCTTGAGAGAAAATTACATGAAATCATAAAACGGGAAAAACCAGAACCATAAACAGTGTGATTGGAGAGTCAAGTTTGTGTCTGATTGTGGTCTGCTATTTTGCAGGAAAAAAATGAAGATTTGTTCTTAAAAAAAGTGGCTTTCTCTGTGGGGATGGAACACTCGCTTCTTCAGAGAATCAAACGAGCAAGTTCTTTCTTCTTTTTGCCCATTACTTTTTTCCCCGTACAATCGATTGGAAGGATTGTTTTGCGAAAATTAAAAGCACTACTGATCCAACAGTGTTTCCACTCATTTCAGAACAGTCATAATGGGTCTCACATTGGTTTTAATATCATGTGGATGATGAAAATTGGTCATTAATTATAATTCATGAGTTATGAAGTATAATCACAAAGCCTCAAAGTATCATTTCCAGACCTTGACTAAAAGTCAATGTCACCCCTGAAAAGCTGTTATTCTTTTAAACACAAAAAATGTTTTCTGGCTTTAACCTTAGGAAGTTACACACATGACAGCATATTGAATATTTTACACTGAACAAAATAATTTTGCCTAATTAAAAATTTTATTGAGCAAAGCTGTAGTAAATGTATTACAGTTTCTGATAGTTCGGAAAAGGGTATGATGTTATGTTAACAGATCAAGATCATAATCTCCTCGTTTCATTGTAGGAACTTTGGGAGAATCTTTGTTCTTGACACCTGATCTGAGAACTAGATGTGATCTCATTATTGTTTGAATAGTAGATCAAGCACATCAGTTATTTCTTCTAAACTCCCACAGAAGAAAGTTTGAGACCCAAATTCGATTTACTTGATTGTGAAAAATGACTCTAATTGACCGGGGGAGGGGGTGGGAGAGTTCTGTGTTAGCCCTCTGCACATCAGCGTCCCGTGCTGTCTTGCACATCAGCGTCCGTGCTGTCTGCATCAGCGTCCGTGCTGTCTTGCACATCAGCGTCCCGTGCTGTCTTGTCCCAGGCCAGTTAAATGCCTTTATTATGACTATCTTTGTCTTGTCCCCAACATTGCCTGACAGCAGACAAAAGACTGAAATGTCTAAACATCTCTGAGCGTGATTTATGACCCTGTTGAGATGTCTTTCTAAGCAAAATCCTGCCTGGGCAAAAGTCCATATAAGCCTAAATCTCAATTTGGACTTTATGAGAGAGACTAAGTAAATAACAAGACTGCTGTTTAGATTATTTTTCTTATGAGAATTTATTCGTCATTTAACATTTTAGGTGCATCAATTGGTTTCAGCACAGTAGAAATAAACACATGAACAAGTATGTGAGATAAAACAAAGTCAATAATTACACCCCACGATGGCGAACCAGTTTCATTCTGCCCACTGTAATGGGTAACAAAAAGCACATGTAGCCTACATGCCATGCTATGCCATGGGTTATATAACCCAGACATGTGCATTTTGTCTTTGATCATAACCAGACAACAAAGTGTCATTCATAATTCCCACAGGCCTTTGAAAAACAGGAAGATGCACAGATCAAGGTTCAATGGGGCTTTGGTCAATACAAACATAACTGACAGATGTCAAAATCAGTTACTAAAGACTCACACCCACTTCATTGCAACTTGTATGATCAGTACCTTTTCTCTTCTGATGTTTTACACACAGACACACATATGCACACTCTTTCTCTCTCTCTCTCACACACACACACACACACACACACACACACACACACACACACACACACACACACACCACACACACACTCACACTCACACTCACACACACACACACACACACACACCCAATGGCAGCTGCTGCCATCAGTGACTTATGAGCACGTCTATCCAAAACAAGCTGGCGGATTGGAGCCGGATCAGTCTGCAGCTCGAAGGGGAACACTCTGTGCAGTGAGACTGCTCCAGACCGTCTGGGCTGCCTGTCGACACCCCCCTTCTTTAATGTCGGATCAAGAGGAGCTCAAAGCCATTACTCTCCCCACTCCGTGCCTAACCACTTTCACATGTCTCACATCCACCCCTTCACATGTCACTTGTTCCACTAAAAGACACAGGGAGCAGTGGCCTAGTCTCACATTCCCTCAACCACGGCTTGGTGACAGTGGCTTTGCATACTATGACGAGCAATACAGCTGATTGCAATGGAATCAATCTGGGCCTGTTCTGAAATTGTGCATCAGTAATAATTAAGGATGATGTTTGCATTCATTATGAGGGAAATTCTTTAAGCTGATTTTTTCTTTTCTTTTTTCTTTTTTTTTTTTTTTAGAAATCCAGCCCGTTAAACCCACTTCAGATTCTCATCTATTTTTGATGAGTTTAAATTTGTGCATACCTTTCATAGACTTGGAATGCTTCTCCTTTCCTCATAACACCATGGAACCTACAAACCTAGAAGATGTTGAGTCTACAAATAACTGTCTAATAATAATGCACAGTTAAAAACAAAACAAAAAACAGAGCTTTCATCGTGACTTGATTTTAAATTACATCTGTTGCAAAACCACTCATATGGGTTGGACTATTTCTTTGCAGTAAAGTAGTTATGGACTGTCTGCATCATGCAGTTTGAGGAAAAAGGATCTAAACGGGGACATATGATCAGAGAGCAAAAGAAATATGTTTAATAGTTCTCATAATTGCCTCAAAGTTTATGTAGTATAAATTTCAACTATGTGATAATGAATAAATTTAACTAACAGAAAACTTATAAAATCACTCTTTCCATAAAGTTGTGCATTCCCTAAATTTGGTGTGTGTGTGTTTTCCATATCCTACTGTGGCTGGCTGTTAAACCTCATGAGCTTTGACAGTTAATTGGACTACAAATGTCTGTAACTCAAATAACAGATGCCTCTCTATGCTTCTATTTAACAGTTTGTTCTAACATAAATATGTGTGGCAGTCCTTCACTCTGCATAGATAGCAGTGTTTGGCATTCAGACAAAAGTGGCGACTGTGAGTGAACATCTCCACCTGGTGGCCCTTCAGTGAAAATGTATCAGCCCGGCTAAAAATCAAGAAGCTGTGAAGGAGAGGAATGATCAGGCATTAATTAGACGGATTTCTATGAAAAACAGAAGAACTAAATATGAATAGTACAGTAGAACTGCAGTATGAGGACCTAAAGATAATCTCATATTTTCTATCAACAAGCCTACTGATGCAACTGATCGATGCAAATATACTCATTGAGCACGTTCTTAGGAATGCACTTAAACTGGGTAGGGCTTCTCTTTGCCCTTAAAACAGCCTCAGTTTTTGGTTGCATGGGTTGATTCTGGTGCATACTGACATGACTGCATGCCCAAAGTTCAGCAGATTTGTCAGATGCATATTCATTCTACTTTTCTACCTCATCTAAAAGTGTTGAACCTTTTCTCCCACATCTGGCCACTGAAGTAGACAACACTCCAGTTCAGACAGATAAATACCAAGATTTCCATGAGAAGGAGCAGACGCCTAGTTTTCTGTCAAATGATCGTTTTGTAGATGAGGGCCGGTGTCTGGAGTTACAGAAATGCTCAATCCAGCCTGTCTGGCACCAACCACCATGCCATGGTCAAAATCACCCAAATCACATTTTTCCCCCACTCTGACAGACGATGTTTGATCATTAGCTGAAGCTCATGGACCGTGTCGGCATGATTTTATGCACTCCACTGCTGCCACATGATTGGCTGATTAGATAACTATGAATAAGTAGGTGTAGGCAGTAGTGTTTTCTCCACAAGGCCAGGAGAAGCATGCTGAACCTGCTGAACCTATTTTGGCCAACAATAGTCGTCTGTGTAAATTAAACATTGTGCTTAATCGTTTTAGGGTTTTCTTTGGTTTCCTGCTAGATGCGCTAGGGTAGGAGAGTTGTTCTCATCTCCCGTTTCTCAATTTGCAATGACTCAAACAGCATCCCCTGAATGCTTTATAGTGACTTGAGAAACACATTATTAAACTCCTATCATTCAAGTGGCATCCAGCCCAAGTTGGCATTTCCATCACGAAACAAGGTAATAAAAGGGAACAATCACAAAAGGTCAAACAGTACACATTTTGCTTTGTATTGAGTTCACAGTTAGAAGTGCAGTGGAGGATGGACATTTGTTTTTTTAGTAACTACTTTTGTTTGTTCACCAGTTCAAAATTATAGCTGCAGGCAGTCTTTTACACCTTTTTTCTGATTGTTTATGATGTGATACAATGGTTAAAGCACAATCCACCTGCAGAATGGCTGCAAAGACTGCTACGGTCTTTCCTAAAACACATTAGTTAAGACGTGGCAGTCACCAAGTTTTAACAGGACAAGGAAGCCTGAAGTAGCCTCCTACCACACGGCAGAGCCGTGCCACCAGCCAGCACAGCCCAGCTGCAGAGAAAGCGGCACAGGAATCCACGTGAACCATCCACTTCCGACCCAGCGCGCCCAATCAAGAAGCATGCCACTCCCCAACAGCCTCATCCACTGGAGCCTGTGTCAGCTGGCAGAGGGTGGACCCCTCAGCCCAGATCCAGATTCCACTTGGTTGGACTGCCACACAGACGTAGCACTGACTATGTCAGTGTGGTTGTCTCTGTCTATACATTGACAGCCGCGCTCTGGGGCCCACTCTGTGCATAAGCACCACACTGTTGTTGACTGCACAGATACACTATAGCAGTGAGTGCCTCACTCCAAAAAACCCACACAAAACAACACTCCCAGTGGTGCCCACTCAGGGTGTGTCAACCACAGTAACCTTCCCTATGGTTAAGGCGATTCAGAGTGCTACAGCAATGTCCACTAGGTCCCTAGTCCAACAAATGGCCCGTGTTGACCCTATCTTTCCTATCTCTCCAACAATATCTGTTTGACCAGTGCCTTGTCAACACTCAAAGTCCAGACAGCAATCTCTGCGTGCCACGTTGGTTGGAATGGTATTGTCTTGGGCGCACATGCCCTTGCTGTCCCCCCTAGTCTAAACACCCCACCTGCTCCCTCTCAGTTCCTCTGTGGGACTTAACACTGGTGATGAGGGCGCTATCGGGTGCTCCTTTGAGCCCCTTTCAGACATCGACCTGACATCAACCTCAAGGCGGCACTGCTGTTGGCACTGGCATCGGTGAAGCGCATAGGTAACCTCACTGCTTTGTCAACCCAGCATGCACACAGTTTGCTTCTGGGGACACCAGAGTTGTCCCACATTCAAATCCAAAGGTCTTGACCGCCTTGTTCAGATCCGAGGTTGTCAATCTGCCTGCCTCGGAATCTCCCGACTACAGCCAGAGCCGGATTTGAAGGCGATCTGCCCTATCAGGGCAACGCGTGTACACATGTGGCCTTTGACCCCACTGTTAATCACAAACATGCGCTTCTCCAATGGACGGCCTGCTGCAACTGCTCACCGTTTTTTCATAAGGTTGTGATGCCAGAGTGGACATTTTACCTCCTCTGTAGTTGGATATGACTTCCGTGCCTAGGGCTGGCCCTGTCCAACTGTTCTAGTCTTTGATACCGTGAGAGGGCTGGTGTGAGCGCCTGCCCTCCCTTATGACTAGTGACTGCATGGGAACATTCACTCAGTTCAAGCTGTTTGTGGGGCTTGCAACACTGTGTTCAGAGGCTATGTTGTATGCATGCCGTTGAAGCACTTTGATTGAAAGAAAACATTAGGTTATGGTGAAATAACTGCGGGTCTCTGAAGGAGAACAAGAGACACCACCTACCTCGCCTCTATACACTGCAACTACTATGCTTCAAGTGTGAAAGAGGAAGATGGCGCACATGCGTTTTATAGCCTAAGGGCTGAGGTCAGCGCATGTTCACCTGATGCCTGACTACGTCAAGCTTGGTGGTAAAGGGTTCAGTAGAATTGGAATCGACAAGGTGATATCCCAACAGGTGTCGTCTCAATGTCTCTTTCAGAGAACCAAGGTTATTTCAGCATTACCTAACGTTTTAGGACTTCTCAATAATGAAGGCTATGTTCTTTTTGTGTGATGATTATAATCGTTTGAACTCCTTGTGACTCATTTGGTTTCCTCAAGCCACACCACTGGGTGTAGGTGTTCCTATTGAAGTGCTCAGTGAGTCTATGCTGCCTGACTAGCCACCACATCTAATTAATAGATGCACATTCATAAGAACATGACATGTATATTTCCAAAATAAAAGTGTGAGAGTTAACTTATGGAATGATGAAATGTGAAACAAAAATTTCAGCGGTCAAAAATTTTGCCCGATTGTCACAAAAATTATAAGTACAAATGGTCTTCAGACCATTCCTAACAAGAGTTACTTATATCAAAATTCCAAAGCATTCACCTGTCACAATCAAACAGTACCATCAACAGTACAGACAAACTGTACCATCTGCAAATGCTTGCAAATTCTGGAACAGTCTACCACTTACATTAAGGGAACACCCTACTTACCACCAGTTTAAAGTCCGTGTTAAACTATGGCTGATGGTAAACCAGAACTGCAATCATTTTAATGTCACCTATTTCATTAAGTTCTTTAAGTGTGTTCATTTACTTTGTTCTTTATGAAGAGTGTGTTTTTTTTGTCTTACTCTGTTTTATGTTGTGTTTTTGTGGTACTGTAATTTGTTTGCTCTGATCTATAGTAAATGTATAGTTGTAATGTTTGTGTGTAGACAGACTACTTCTGTCACCTGCCTAGGTGCAATGGATGAAAATTAACAATTATGCTAACTCTGGCATTTTTACACTAATATTCATTAAGATGCGATGTCTCTACCAAATAAACTAATAATAAAACATAATTTAATGGCATTTTTTAATAAGGGTTGCTACATCAGGAGTTTGGTTGATTTAAAAAAAGGCTGCATATTTCCCAGAATGATATTTACTGTGTTTACGTGATTCATTATATTAACAGTAGCACAAAAGGAATACTCACTAATTGAGGAAGGACCTTCTCAAAGTGCTCAACATCCACTTGATCACTGTCTTCAGCTGTGGCCTGTTTCATGGCTCTTTGAGCTGCCTCTGTGTGATATCACAGAGAGCGAGAGAGAGAGTGTGAGTTTGATGAGCATGTGCACTATTACAATGCATGTGTGTGGAATCGTCACACAACATAGTAAGGATGTGATGTGGCTTGAAATTTTTTTTTTTTAACCTCTTTTTAACAAAGTGTTAAGGTCAATATATTGTGGTTCAACTGTGACGAGTCTTCTGGGGGCATGTTAACTGGAGATAAACATTTTGCATGTCATCACGTGCAGTAAGATTTACCTTTCTGAGTGCAGTTTCAGTGCTTTGAAATATGATGAAATGATGTAACTTGTCATCAGGAACGTCAGGTTCATAAAAAAACAGATTTTATACCACACTGAAAATTGCTTAGGTATCGTCAGGCATGACTCACTGTCTTGTTGAATCGGGGTCACATTTGCTGTAAATGAGGTAAACCTGAACTCTTTGAGATGGTTTACAGCAATGCAAGCTGGATTTTGACTCAGTGTGACTTTCATTGGGAAAACTGAATTGCAAAATGCATTGTGGCTTTAAGCCAGTCTGGCAACCACCGCTACAAGTGGTCCTCAGTTAACAGGCACCCCCACAGGATCTGTCACACTCTTCAAAAAACATACAAATACAGAGGGCAACTCTAGCACACTTCAGAAACACATGTAGAAGTCTTCAACTGCCGTCAACAGCCACAGTTAACATTGATAAGTTTCCTGTGTACCTTAGTGACGATGTCATGCTGTGAAAACATATTACTGAGGTGCGGTCTGTCAACAGAACAACAAGGATTTAGCAAGACCGTGAGGGTATTCCAAGTTGATGGTTAAAGCGGTACCAGGCAAGCCCTAAAGGCGGCGATTAAAAAAAAAAAAAAACAACAACCAAAAAAAACCACAATCGTCATTTTTGTGAAGGTAATAACCGCAATATTAGTTCCAGTCAGTTTAGGTTTCATTTAACACAATCTGTGTTTTCAAACTGCAAGTGCTTGTAACTGCGCGATTAAACGTTAGAGGGTGCCAAAAGAGCCTTCATTCAACACGTAATGAGCCATTTAATCATCAAAGTGACTATGAGGGTGGTAAATTAACCTTAAAATGTTGCCTGGTATCCCTTTAAATGATGAACCTGGGTAACTTAAGATAGAGAGAGTGGTAAACCTCCTAATAGAGTATCTAGCTTGCTTTGTTTATTAGGAGAATAGAATAGGCCAGTCCCGCCTCCTCGACAAATCACTTCAGGTTCACGGAAGGACGTTTCTCATTCATTTTCTCAATTGACATTTCGAAAACTCCAGTTTGAAAGCGCTTTAAGCCTCTACTCAGTCTAATCAACTACGGGGGAGATGATGACCGTGTAACTTTCCGTTCCCGTACAAAATTGATCTCATATAGTGCTTGAGCCAGACCCCCAATTTTGGCCCTTTAGCAGCACTCAAGGGCAGTAAGTCTCATTGTGTTTTTGGCCCATCAGTAGCACTCAAGGGCAGTAAGTCTCATTGTGTTTTTGGCCCATCAGTAGCACTCAAGGGCAGTAAGTCTCATTGTGTTTTGGCCCATCAGTAGCACTCAAGGGCAGCAAGTCTCATTGTGTTTTTGGCCCATCAGTAGCACTCAAGGGCAGTAAGTCTCATTGTGTTTTGGCCCATCAGTAGCACTCAAGGGCAGCAAGTCTCATTGTGTTTTTGGCCCATCAGTAGCACTCAAGGGCAGCAAGTCTCATTGTGTTTTTGGCCCATCAGTAGCACTCAAGGGCAGTAAGTCTCATTGTGTTTTTGGCCATCAGTAGCACTCAAGGGCAGCAAGTCTCATTGTGTTTTTTGGCAAGGCGTGCCACCATAGAGTTAAAAGATGTGATAGCTTTGCATTCAGGGTAGCCTTTTTTGGTTTTATCAGCCTGTTTATGTCCATGATAAGCCTATGGAGGGTTTTATTACAGGTGAACAGGGTAGAAAAACTTAACTAACAAATATCCCAGCTCAGCTGATTTCTTCAACTTTAAGGTAACATTTTTGTATTGCAAGTTTTCTAAAATGTCAAGTATAAATATGTAAATGAGACACCATTCACATAAATACTTTCAATAATTATCTAAATTTTGGCGTGCACTGTAAGTTAACAAGTTAAGACTAGAAGCCTACACCCTATAGATGTGATTTAATGTGCACTGAGACAAGTCCCAACTATTTCCACACCATATATACAATATATACAACACATATACAATACAATACATAGTCCTCTACAGTATCTGCATTGTATTGAAATGCATTGATTCTCAATGTACACCCCTGGGGCTTTAATAGGAAGTGAATCCCCAAATTGTTCATATTATCATTCAATTCATATTCAGCATAGCCAGACTTTTCACAAAAAGTTTGGTTGGTAGCGGTGTATTGTAAGCCCATGGCCTAAAATGTATGCAAATTAGCACATATTTCAGTGGATAATGGCTCATCTACACAAGTATTTCAGAAAACTTACAACACAAAAGTGTGTCTTAATGTAAATAAACAGCTGGGGAAATTTGAGGGGATATCTATTAGTTACATTTTTACCCTATTCACCCATAATATATAGTATTCCTCCATGGGCTTATAATGGGCATAAAGAGGAATACTGCCACCAATGCAATGCTATAATTTCTTTTCGAACTTTAGGGAGGTATACCATTCCAAAAATCACTATATTCCTTTCTGGCTCAAAGACTAATATGAACCTGTGGCATTTTATGACCACAGACAAGTATAGTGGTTAAATCTAATACTCAAAGGCGAAAATGTCTAGAAAAATCAATCCCCGAACCTCACTGGCCAGCTCTATAGGGACTCCAAGCTCTTCAATTATTGAATGAGTACCTCCCTCCGGCTTAACCTACCCAAGTTCAACTGCTTGAAATTCTCCCGTGTTCGTCACAGGTGACAGATTTTGACAGCTGACATTAGTCCAATTTAACATTACTCAGTTGCATCTGCACTAGATCCAAGTTCAACCTGTAAAATCGGGTTTAAAAAGATTTTCAAAGTACTCACCTTCAACAAAGACTTTTAAGACCTCACCCATGAGGACGACGGCATCGCCACTCACTTTAAGGCAAGAAAATGATGTAACGTATAACTATTATAGAGACTGCTTGTTTTCTCCAGCATCTAAAGTTTAGATTCTAAACGCAAAACATATTAACGTTAAACCTGAAACGTGTCTTACCTTTTGTTTTGCTGTCTTTGAAGGATTTACTCAAAAGTTTGCTTATCGTTTCCTGAAAGAAAGAGTTTCTAGTTTAGAAAGCGTCAGTTCATAGACTAACTTTAACGTTAATACCAGTTAACGTTAGCTAACATGATGAGCTGCAGTCCATTTCGGTTTACCTTTTTAAACTCAACTTCAACTTGATCTGCCATAACGAAAGCATAGAACGAAGTTCAGTTAGCAATTATTTATGCCAATACAGTGGCCACGGAGATTCACTAATTACAACTCTTCATAAAGAACAAAATAACATTGCTAACTTCTGTGCCCACACAATCCATAAACGCGCCTTTCTCCTAAATGTCTTTATCGGCTGTATTGGTTCCAAGGTTTGTTAGCTAAAGTGTAGTGGCGCCACCTACTGAACTGGAGTGTAGCAACAACAGTCAGGAAGTTTCCTGCAGTCGGTTACCGCAGTCGAGCAAAGAGAGGCAAAAATTGTACTGTATTGTTGCTGGTGACGCGTGACTGTGCACTGTCCTGTCCCACTCGTCCACTGTCCTGTGACACTTTCCTACTGTCCCTCACCACTGTCCCTGGACACTTGCCAATTGTTACAAACCTAATCCTAAACCTAACCTAAGACAGTCAACAACGTACCAATGTCTAGTCAAAATTTCATGCCAGTGGTCCAATCAGAAATACCTTTTCTGGAAAAACTGTTGAGGCATTCCCTTGGCTACTCCTGTCTTACATTTACATTTACATTTATGCATTTAGCAGAAGCCTTTATCCAAAGCACCTTACAAAAGAGGGTAACATTCAAGCTGCAACTCAATGAAAGAAACTAACAAAGAGTGCATATTGCTAACATAAAAACTGCACTATTTTAAGTAGAAAGTGCAATAAAAAGTAGTATAAAAGAGAAATTAAGTATAAGACGTTAAGTGCATTCTCAAAATTTAGGCCAGGAGGTATTCTTGGAAGAGCTGGGTCTTTAAGAGTTTCTTGAAGGTGGAGAGGGTATCAGTTGATCTGGTAGCACTTGGAAGGTCATTCCACCAGCATGGAACCAAACATGAGAGTCTGGATTGACCTGCGCAAGGTGTTCGCCGTGCTAGATAATGTTCCTTAGAGGAGCGAAGTGGTTGGCGGGTGACATAAGGCTTCAGGAGCGTAATAAGGTAGATGGGAGCAGAGCCATCATTCACCCTGTAAGCCACCATTACTGCCTTGAATTTGATGCGAGCAGCCAAGGGTGGCCAGTGGAGTTCAATGAACAGAGGTGTGACGTTCCCTTTTTGGCTGGTTAAAAACCAGACATGCAGCTGCATTCTGGATCATCTGTAACGGTTTCACAGCACAGGCTAAAAGGCCTGACAGGAGGGCATTGCAGTAGTCAAGACGAGAGATAACCAGAGTCTGTACCAGGAGCTGGGTGGCATGTTGGGTTATGTACTGTCTGATCTTGACATCTTGACCCAGTAATCCGTCCAAACAGTAACCTGTTTTACTGTGCACTCTTACTGACTACTGTGTGTAGTGGTCTGTCTCTTTAGTGTTCCATTGTGCGCTGTGAGAAGTTTTGTTGCAAGACAATCGGGTATAGAGGCTACTACTACTCTACAGTAATCACAATGACAATAAAACTACTACAGTAATCACAATGACAACAGGAATCGCAGAATACACTTCTAATATCATTATACTGTGACAATAAGTGCACTTAAAAGATAAGAGACATGCCATAATAACAGTGATTAAGATGACAACAGTGTTCACAAAATATATTTGTACACAACAATCAGTTGACTTAAAGCGTATTTACAACATGCTGGTCATACGACCCGAATGAGTTGAAAGTGTAAGTGCAGCTTTAATTTATGAGACATGTGACACTTGTCCCTCTTTCCTATTCTGTTCTGTACATGATTTCCCCTCTGTTCACTAATTTAACCCTGTCCTTACAGTTCAGTGCATGTCTGGATGGCTTTCTCTGCTTTACACAGCCTTTGCATTCACACTAGAAATAATTAAGTTAATAACCCATGTTTTGTTGGCTCAGTGGAGTCAGCATGTGAACGCTTTGCATATATCAACACAATGAAGGACACTTCCAATTTATTTTGTATTGTCTAAGGTTTAAAATTTCATTATAGAGCAACGATTGGTAAAAAAAAAAAAAAAAAAAACATCAAACATCAGCGTACCTAACAGTACTATACCCTTTTAATCCTGTAGAGGGCTCCATGGGCAGTCTAACGAGTGACCCTGTGGTTTATTGTCCGATACAGGTTTCCCTCTTCCCTCTTCCCTCTTCTACCACTGCAGTGTTCATAGACTGTGTAGAATGCTCCATAACGTATAAAGATGTTTAGGTACTGGGGCTGGAGAACACATTTGTTTAGAGCAAATGGATTTACTTTTTCTGCTCATAAAATGAGTAGACTGCTCCTCATTGCTTCGTATTGCATGCAGAATGATGCATTCTGTTCTTTATGCTTCCTCTTGTCCCCAAAGACAGGCCTGGCTTTGACCTTGTAACTGAACATTAAATCCATGGTAATTTGGTGAACACCAAAAGGTGCATGTGAAACAGTTGCTGAGACATCGTTCCCCTTATAATCCAAAATACTGATAACTAAATCAAAGTTGGTGCTGATTTAATAGGAATAAAATTGGTTGCAAAGGTTGCTACATTCTGAACCCCATGTTACATTTAATCAAACATCTGTGGGTTATTCTATCCATAAGAGAAGTGACTTGTCTGATCATTGCCTCATCTGTCCATGCAGCCAAAGCAACTTTTTACAAAGTATATGAGTTAAATGTATACTACTGCTTATGTGGTACCTGCTGACTGTGTGGTTTGCTTCTGCAGTGTGTCTATACAACATGCAGATGTCCATGTAATATCTGTATAGTAAGCATATGGGTCTTTTTGTGCTTCCTTGGAGGGGCATTAAGTTGTTTGTAGTGTTTTTTGAATGTTGAAAAATGTGGGGATTTTCTGTGACTCATATGGAAGACATTAGGGGAGAGTGTGAAGGATTATTTTTGACTCCTCTTGGCTCGGTGTCGATGTGTGTGTGTGTGTGTTTCTGTGTGTGTTAATAAATTTGCCAGCTGCCAATGATGGCCTCTGATACTCCTTGCAGATTTAGTGGGGAGTAAAAATTCTGGAATAAGTTGTTAAAGTATAGAGTACCACACACATGTGCGCACACACACACACACACACACGTGCACACATAAACACACCCACACTTGCCTGAAATGTGCCGTGGGTGATATTTGGAGCTATGTGTGTGAATGGGGCGATTGAAGAGCCTGGAACCCCATGGACCTCTCCGGAAACCAGCCTCCAGATGTGGATGGAGGAAAGGGAGGGGGCAGAAGAGGGTGGAGGGAGGGAGAGGGCAGGAGGGAAGTGTGTCGGGAAGCGTCTGAGTCTCTCACTCTGGTCTCACCTGCATGCACACACTAACCTGCTTTTCTTATTGTTGGACTTTGGGTGTATTTGTATGGCACTACTATTGCTGCTGTGCATCTTTAGGGCAGCAGATGTTGCTAATAATTTATCATGATGTCATGGGCACTATGATGCTATATCAGAATATGCACTAATATTAACAAGTGAGTTTGAGGATGCATATCTTTGGACAGCGTTCCTGTTCCTGTGCAGTGTTTCAACTAGATCTCACATGAAGGTCATGTTACTTTTACATCCTGCCAGTTCTTGCATCATTGTTCAGGGAATAGTAGCAACCATCAAAGACTTTGTAATAGGTCTGTGGCTGTGTGACTATGTTGTCTCATTTTAATGTTTTTAATTTTAGTTAGTTTCACCCTAAGGTGACATGCTGGTGTTCACTGGCTGTGCAGTTATTTTGGAATGACAGATTACTAAAGAATAATGTTCTTAAAGCAAAAAACACATGTTCATAAAGCAAGAAAGTGTGGTCTGTGATATCTTCAGCAGAACACCTACTTATTCTACTATTTAGAATTTTCTGAAAACCTGATTTTTAAGATTCTCCTTCTCATACATCCTCCAGGAAACCTGGATGACGAAATAATCTTTTGCAGCTCGACCTGTCGTGTTGTCAAAACAATACATATACATTAGTCTAAAAATAGCAGTTATTATGTTACTTATGTTAGTCCATATAGCCTGGGACACAGACCCACATCAATTAAGATGATTTCATACAGGAAAAGTAGAACATTGTTATCATGATGACTACTTCACTGATCATATGTGACATATGTGCACATACATGCATACATACATACATAAATAAATAAATAAAGAGAGAGAGAGAGAGTTGTACGGCATGTGGTGGGTGGTAGATTTGTGGCGGCACTAGGCTATAACAGCATAACTAAGGTACGGTGTATGGCAATACTACTGCAGGCTTATACTTGCAGGCTTATACTTTCTTCCTTGGGGAGAAATGAAGGGAATGATGAGCTACCTCTCTTGTGTGTTTTATTTGGTCTTTGGTCAAATAAAATTTGCATTGTTCTGGACAAAAGCAAAACGCATAGTTGTTTGGCATAATTTACGCCATCTTTATGCATGTCACCCAGGCTAGTTTCTTTATGCATGTCACCCAAACTAGTTTCTTTATGCATGTCACCCAAGCTAGTTTCTTTATGCATGTCACCCAAGCTAGTTTCTTTATGCATGTCACCCAAGCTAGTTTCTTTATGCATGTCACCCAAGCTAGTTTCTTTTTCTTACACACTTTACTTCAGCAAGGTGGAATCACTTGAGGTCAAAGTCATTTTGTTCTCTGAGTGTCCTTCACTTTTTCAGTTACATGCCAGTTTTCATGTTGCTGTTCGTGAAGAGCAGTAGTAGACTAGGCTATCGCCGCCTTCTGGGGTAAAACACCTTTGCTTCAGACTGGGTTATAACTGGAGACTGATGTGGGTACACTTCGTAATATAGAGCTTTCTGGCTCTCGGTGCGCAGCCCCCAAAAGCTCCTATTCTGGTCATCTAGTCCAGATGTATTTAATGACATAGTGAAAGTGTTTCACAGTGAGCGCATTGAGTGTTCCTTAGCCGGGCTACAGGTGCAGGGGCCTCTCAGGAGGCCAAAGAGGCTTTGATGTGGCCAACCTGACTTGGCAGAAATGAAGAGGCCAGCAGGAGCAGTGAAGTATGTGTGTGTGTCTGTGTGTGTGTGTGTGTGTGTGTGTGTGTGTACTTATGTGCGTGTTTATTTAGGGGGGGGGCAGGACCACAGACCTCTGTGCTTTCCACATGAGAGGACTTTTGAGCAGCTTCTCAGCCCACACACACATTATACCTTGGTGTATGAGAGAGAAACTGTGTTTGTGTGTGTGTGTGTGTGTGTGTGTGTGTGTGCATACACCATACAGTGAAAGACATGACAAGTATGGGGAATTCTGAGAGTGTAGATTAACCTTTATGGATGGCCCCATGAGTAAAGCAGGCATTAGGTAAGATTAAATGAACAAGAGAATCTGTGTGTGTTTATGTAAGTGCGCACCAGAGGCTCTTTGTGTTGTTGAGTGTGTTTATGTGTGTGAGCGTAGCTGGGTTTGTAAAAGCACTAGGCTGTGTGTCGCTCTTTGGCGTATTGGAGCTATTAAAGAAACTAAGAAAGGCCTCTTTGTCATGAAGACAGTCTAAACCAACTCACATGGTCCATCTAGATCCAGACAGCCCCACACATTCCCTCTGTCTCTCCCTGTCTCTCCAACTCATGCACACACACACACACACACACACACATACAATCACACATTGACACACACACATACAGATACACACAATCACACATTGACATACACACACACATTCACACACACACACACACACATAGGTACACACCACAGTATTTCTGAACTGCTGAAAGCGCGAGGACTGTGCTCGTCTGGAAAAGACGCAAGTCCATCGCACACTCGTGCTTTCACGTCTCATGTGTCTTCACGTCTTGCGGTCTCCCCATCTCCCGGCAAATGGAAACAGGCAATGTTGACCGCATACTGAACATACTCTGACCACACGCTGGTCTGCCCTCCATGGTTGTGGTCAGTCACTACCGCCCATTCATCCTGACCTGAACAAAGAACGCTTTCTTAGGCTCTTTCCTCCTCTCTATCTCTCTCTTTCTCTCTCTCTCTCTCTCTCTCTGTCTCTCTCTCTCTCCCTCTCTGCCTCTCTTAGTGCTCACACGCAGTTGCTCGCTCTTTCTATCATTTCTCTGCCGCCATATACTCTCCCCGCTCTCCAGTTTGCGTCTCTCTGGGCTTGGTCCTCGTCAAGAGCTTGGCTTCTGAGCCTCCATTGTCTCCAAACGTTTTATGTTGTCTCTGCTCACATTAGCTCTGTCGCCGGCAAACAAACAGAGCTTTGGAGAGATGGCCAGATCTCTGGTCCTGGGAAACCCAACCACATGTTTATACATTCCTTCAGTGAAAGAGACTATTTGTGGTTTGTTTCCGTTGTAGCCCCCTATCCCTCCCTCTTTCATTCTTTTTTCTTTCTTTCTTTCTCTCTCTAGCTTTGATGGTGAAAGATAACATTGAGTTCGAAAACAAACACAACACTCCCTATGGTGTGTTACGGTTAAGAGCGTGGCGTTGGGAGTATTGTTCTGTGTCACATGGCTGGATTTGGTCTATGTATCCAAACACACACGCGCTAACAAAGTCACAAGCAAAACAGTTGTTTCACAACACATGGATGCCTTAGATGCAGTTTATGAGGACTGACTGGAGAACGGTTATCATGGCAGTCCTATTTCTGTTTACAACGACACACGCACACGCAACACACATACACACATGCATCACACAAACATACAGATGCACACATGCCCCACACACACACACAGATGCACACACGCCCCACACAAACATACAGATGCACACACACACTACAGAAACATACAGATGCACACACGTACCACACAAACATACAGATGCACACACACCCCACAAACATACAGATGCACACACATACAGATGCACACACACACCACACAAACATACAGATGCACACACATACCACACAAACATGCAGATGCACACACACCACACAAACATACAGATGCACACATACACAGAGATGCACACACGCACAACACAAGCATACAGATGCACACACGCATCACACACATGCATCACACACGCACCACACAAACATACAGATGCACACACGCACCACACAAACATACAGATGCACACACGCACCACACAAACATACAAATGCACACACACACACACACGCACACATGGATGCACACACGCACCACACAAACATACAGATGCACACACGCATCACACACACGTATCACCAATTGTTCCCGGTGAAACATTGTCTCGTCTCACTATGTACTGTGTATATGGCTGAAACGACAATAAAAACCTACTTGACTTGACTTGACTTGACTTGACTTGACTTGACACACACACACGGATGCACACACGCACCACACAAACATACAGATGCACACACACACCACACAAACATACAGATGCACACACACACACACACACACACGCACACACACACACTCAAAGTATATGGAGCAAAGCTGTTAATGTAGCCACTAACACCTTCGTGATTATGGGAGTAGTGAAGTCAAGACACACCCTCTTATCCCTCTCAGAAATGCTTCTTAGGAACTGCAGGTTTTATGCTAAGATGATGTTTTGATGTTTGTTAATAGCACATGTTGCTAATGTGAAAATAGTAAAGGCAGAGATGCCCAATGGGATAGATAATGGATAGACAGAGAGAGGAGAGCGGATGGAGAGAGAGAGGCAGAAATTGAGGGAGAGAGAGAGTCTGGGAGGACAGTGAGGCTGAGTGGAGGAGGCGCAGAGGGAGCACACTAGGGGGAGGCGAACATCGGGGATATGAGGGAGCAGGGAGGAGAATAGAGGGTGCAGACTGAGGGAGGGTAAGAGGAAGAGAGAGAGAGAGAGAAAGAGAGAGGGATAGAGGAGGGCAGCGAAGGGATACGGGGAGGGGGTCAGTGGGCAGAAAGCAAGAAAGAAGCTCTTTCAGGACCCACTCTGTCCTTCTGCAGCCCCACACAATGTGCCCTTTGAGACCAGAGAAGAATAACATTGAGATTTCAAGTTTTCTCATCCACTGAATGCTTGGTGCCTCTGCTGGATGGACCCTCTCTCTCTCTCCCTCTCTTTCCCTCTCTCCCTCCCTCCCTCCCTCCCTGTCTCTCTCTCTTAGCAGCTGTTAGGGTCTGCTCAGGGCCATGTTCTCAGACAACTGTAGGCTGGGAGCAGGGGTGCGTTCGCTCCAAGCGGGAACGTTCAGTCTGGAGCGCACAAAGAGTCTGATTCATCCCTGTCTCTCTCAGCCTAAGCTGCTGAAGAGGCTGACTGAAGCATGTGCTGTCGTCTTCTCTTCTCCCCCAAAAAAGTCTGTTTTCTCAAGGCTTCTTTTTTTCCCTTTTACTCTCTCTCCTCTCTCTCTCTCTCTCCTCATCATCTCTGTGATGAATATATGAATTAATGCTTGATTCCGCTGATTTGTGACTTCATTAACACAGCAGTGAGTACCAGTAACATTGTCAATATTTCTGTCATTTTCCAAAGTGCAAATGACAGTTTACATCTCTGCCCCCTCACACCTAATTTTTTTAATATTGACATCTTATTACAGTAATGAGATAGGCCCTGTGTTTGTGTGCATAGGTGGTGTGTTAACATGTGTGTGTGTGTGTGTGTGTGTGTGTGTGCGTATCCATGTGTATATTTGCCTCCAGGTCCTAAGAGCAGGTCCAGCATTCCAGGACTGATTCCCATACCCTCTGTTCACACACACACACACACACACATTCGCCCACACACACACACACACACACGCGCGCGCAGCAAACTGCCGTGCGGAACATGACCACTACGGAACAGAGATGCTTTTGTGTGTGGCGGGCTGAATGTGGCCACTGGGATGGTGGGAAGCAGTATGGGCCTGAGAAACATCCGGAACGTTTTCCTGAATAAACGGTAGGTTACCACCAGCTCCACGCTGTCATCCCATAATAGACCCGTGTGCACATCTGACAGGTCTCCAATCAAAGACCTAAAGGGCTTGTCAGCGGCTAAGCAGGCCATCACCACTTCAGCAGTCACCCTAATTGTAGTAGCAACTCCCAACACATCAAAGAGCACAATTACACTAATGACACTCGGGGTGACGCTCTAGACTATTTCGGGGGCAACATTTGTGTCAAAGGCCAATAACACCAAACAGGGAAAGTGGGTATTAATGGCCAAAAGGTTCCCTGCGAATCAACAGGATTCAAAGTACCAAGAATCCTGGCCTCAGCATTGTGAGTTTGACATGTCCAAAAGTCAGTCTTTTCCAGTTACTGTCTGGACAGAGTGGAGCTGTATGTTGGTATTCTGACTATTCTGAACAATATAACGAACAACTACCAATTTTTTGGAGTGTAGGGATTTGTTGGTGGTGCATTTGTTGGGGTAGTGTGCAGGCTCTGCCATTCACACCAGGTATGATAACTATAAAGACAACAGTGAGGATGTGAGCGTCCACACTTGTAGATGTGAGCGTCTCTTCTCATGTTGATTAATGTCATGTATAAAAAATGACAGAAAAATTGCACAGTACGTAGGCTATATATACTCATTTGACCCCCGTGAGGGAAGCTAGGTCTCATTATGCATTTATCCCCACCGTGAATTAGTGACACACACGGCACACAATGAACACACACAGTGAGTGAATGCACACACTCTCCTGGAGCAGCTTGGGCAGCCTGCTGAAGTGATTACTCTGTGGATCCAGCCTGCAGATGGTACTTTGAGGTGGTCCTGTTTTAGTACATCGCAAAGAGCCTCAATAACAACTTAGGAGATGTTGTGTCTTGCTAACCATTACAGTGAGAAGAAGATCTGCCCTGTGGCCAGGTATGCTATCAGTCTCTCTCCAGCAGGTGTTTCCTCTATATCACTGTGTCTGGACTAGATAAGGGTTGTTCCACTATGCTTAGCAGACCGCTAAATGTGCCCTTCTCACCCATGCTTATCTAGGTTTTGAGCGTTAGGATGATCTTCAACAGCCAACTCCTTCAGTAACTGGCTGTAAGGCCAACCAGTCTTTTTTTCCTCTTAAGCCTCACTCTGTTGATTCTTTTTTGCGATAGTTAGAACAACGCTTTGCCACTGTATGATCATTAGTCAGAGACACACTGGCTAGTAACATTTTGGATGTGATTTAAAAAGCAATTCTACAAAAATGGTATGTTGACTTAAAAATATTCAAAACTATTGGGAAATGATCATTTCCCAGGCAGCAGCCACAGTGTCTCAGTGTCTCAGTGTTCCGGTGTCTGTCTCCCCGGCGGCACATCTATCCTGCTGATTGTTTTATTTTTGCCTCATTGCACAGCCAGCTGCCATTACACAAAAGATGCTCTACTGCGCACTCTGGACGTAGCAAAAGGATGCTGGACTGCATGATGTCCGGCTCTCTGATGCTCTCTCTTTCCACAGCCATGTAATATACTCCCCAGACAATAGCTGAATGCCAGTGTCCCCCTAAGACATGAATATCCAAGGTCTTAAAGGAAAGGTCCAGAGTCAATCAATCCTTTTCCCTGTTGTTTGCCTTTGCCAAGTGCTGTCGGTATGTAGGGACAATAACTTGGTACAACACAGACTGAATTTGTTAACCAGCAGGTAACGCTATCTGAACCGGGCACAAGAAGCTGAAATTAAGTTTCATTGCCCTCATCAGTTAGCATTGGCTGCTGTTTTGCTATTTGGTCTCTGATACGTTGTACCAAATTGTCTTCTTCTTACTCCTACCGACAGTACTTTGCAACCTCGAGCGACAGGGATGATTGGCTGATTCATGCCAGTGAGGGTTCAGGGCTTAGTGCAGAGGGCAAACACAGGGATTCAGCCATTGAGTCCAAACGCTTTACTTTCAGACTTCATACCTACTCACCAACCAACCTCAAGCTCCCTCTCTACCTCCCTTCCCACCTCATGCCCCAGAGCAGTGAGGCTGTAAGCCTGGCCGGGCCCCGGCGGCAGATGTGCGTGCTGCTGCGGTGAGCAGTCCCTCTCAGCTGTTAGTGATTACTGCTGCAGTGCAGCCCGGGCCAGCCGCAGATATGGATCTGGCTGCAGCAGACACAAAGCCTCTTTCACAGTGGGAGCGCCCCGCACGGGAGATGAGAGATGCAAGCTGGATCCACTCCTGCATCTGCTGGTCTCTCCCTCTGTGTGTGTATATGTGTGTGTGGGTGTGTGTTGTGTGTGTGTGGTTGTGTGTACGTGTGTGTATGTGTGTGTATGTGTGTGCATGTGTGTGTGGGTGTTTATGTGTGCATATGTGTGTATATGGGAGGGTGGGGAGGAAGGAAGTGTGACAAGCAGAGAAAGCATATGTCTGTGTATGTTCACACTTGTGTGTGTGTGTATGCATTTGTGTGAGTGTGTGTGTGTGTGTCTATGTATATGAGACTGAGTCTATGTGTACATGTATGTGATTGTGTATGTGTGGATGGATGATATTGGTGATGGCGATGCCATGCATAGTGTTTCAACCTTTGAGCCTTTGCGTTTGCATGCTGTGAAGGAGCTGGTTCTCAACTTGAAAGTTGTGTTTGATGTTGCAGGTTGTGTACAGATATGGAGACGGTTATGTTATGTGGAACCATAAGCCTTGTCCCTTTATCTTTTTACCTATACTTGCACTATATACAATTGTATTGTTTCTATTGTTGTGCATTGTTTATAATGCACTATTTCTCCCTCTCTCCCTCTCTCTCTCTCTCTCTCTCACACACAAACACATGCACACACACACACATGCACACACACACACACACACAGGGCTCACCAATGAATGACTCAACAAGTGGCCCTCAGTGCCAGCGTTGCAGTGAACCATGACCTTTGGGCTGCTCCATATGACTCACTCTCTCTCCAACAACACACACACACACACACACATACAGACCCACTTACTGCAGACAAGTTCAGTGACACGTAGCACACACCTCAGGCAGCTCTTTAAACAAAGCTTATCACTGGAGAACAATGGCTGTAAAAGTGAGGGAGGGAAAAGAGGTGAGAGAGATGGAGATTAACCTGAGGATTTGTTTTCCCGCTGTTGTGAAAAAGGTATTTACAGCACATGAACATTACACATTATTGTGTATTTATGGCAAACACATACAGTGCATACCACTGAGAACAGGTTAGAACAATTACAACAATGGAATTATTGTAGGAATAAATGTCACATGTATGTTAAATATTTAAATCATCCTTTCATTCAGATATTTCGATTCAAGAAATGTACCCACCCAGAAAAAAAATACACCAACTATTTTAAATATGCATATTAATATATATGATGATATAATTGTCAAATACACCTGCAAACATTATATATTTAACACTCAATAGATGAAACTTAAATCAACTTAATTGGTCTTTGTCCCAAATGGGTCTAACCAGACACATCAGCACACCAAAGGCCAAAATACAAAGCTCACATCAGATTGGCTTAGTAGGACCTCCCCATCAGACGCTCTCTGTTTGTGATCCCATGGACATACACTCAGGTACCAGCCTGGATTTAAGCACAAGTATTAAATAAGTAAATAAGACAGTGTAGGTGTAATAATTCTACTATACTATATTCTCTAACACTCTCTGTGGCCCTATGCATGCATGTATGAGTAGCTAAAAGTGTAGATTTAAGTAGAAGTACAATAAGTACATGTCCAAGGGAGTATACAGGGAGTATAAGGAATATAAGTATAGATGACATTGTGCTTATACCATGTTGGTATATACAATGTTATGGTATATACAATGTTATGGTATATACAATGCTCTCTGTGATGTACAAGCAGCCACAGGTCTGGATTTCTTTAAGGGTAGAGGTATTGATAATTTGCCTCTGTTTTAAGTTTCATTGGTTTAAATTCAAGGAAG
>PYXC01000584.1:4252500-4270000 GCA_015244755.2 Tenualosa ilisha
ATGGGTGTGTGTGTGTGTGTGTGTGCGCGCACCTGCATTGAGCTGTTGTCAAATCATTATGTATGACATGATGTATGCGTCAGCGATATTGACAGAGACGCCTCTTGACCCTTTTACTGCATATGAGGCACACGCCCTAACTAACAATAGACAAAGAGGGAAAGAGAGAGAGGGAGGGAGAGACCGGGAGAGAGACATGACTGTTTTTGACACATTTCATTCTACAGTATAACTGATGCCGCAGTCATGCAATATCTGGACGCCAGTTACCTCGACCGAAACTAACTGACACATGTTGTGATCTGAGTCAATCTATGCACATCTTACTCACCCCTGTCTTCTTGTTCTTCCTCTTCTTCTTCTTCTCTCTCTCTCTCCCTTTCTGACTCTCTGTCTGTTTTTCCTCTCTTGCTCCCTCCTTTTCTTGCCGTGACTAGCTGTCATTATTCTCTCCTTTCCAGAAGGCAGGATTTTGATTGTGTGCCAGTGTGTGTGTGTGTGTGTGTGTGTGTGTGTGTGTGTGTGTGTTTGTATGTGTCTGTGTGAGTATGTGAGAGAGACTGTGTGTTCCTAGGCAAAACTAAGCCATCGGCGGGCCATCCAATAACATGATTCTGATAGCATCACACGGCACTGAGTGGCTGCTCTTGTTTCAGACTGTGAGTGGTGCCATATAAACATCACAGCACATAAGTCACATACACACTCACACACACACACACACACACACACACACACACACACACACACACACACACACACACACACACATAAATCAAAACACATATACACACACACCAAAACACACACACACACACACACACACACACACACAGACATGCACGTGACTTACATCATATCAAACTGCAAGGGCCAGACATTATAGTAAATGCTCTCTCTCTCTTCCTTTGTCATATCTCATGACATCAGCAGGTGCTGCATCAGAAGAAGTCAAATAAAGCACTCTGTAATAAGCACTCTGATATCCACAGGTTTACTCATGCACATCTAGTGCACTCTCATACAGCCATCAAACACACTGGCACAGCTCACAAGTGTTTACACAATTCTCTGTTTTTGATAAAATGATCTGTGACGTGAACCTATTTGCAGGTTTTTGTTGACATTTCCAGGTGTGCTCCCTGCTCATTCTCAGGATATGGTGTGTTCCTCTGCTGCTGTGGAAGAGACGTGTTGTTTAGGAGTGAAACTGCATGCCACATTTGTCAAAAAACATTTCTGACAGAATAATGACAGACTCCTTTTCAAAACCACCTGGAGCTAAAATAACTGACATTCTTTTCCCATATTTCCCATGTGTGTCAGACAACTGGAGACTCTGTGCCACAGCGCCACCGCTTTGTGTGTGTGTAAGGTTTCTATTTCTCTATTCCTTTAGCATGAGCCCTCTAATGAGCTACTTCTGGGATCATTTTCAAATGAATTGTGATGGAACACGGCCATGTGAGAAGGAGGAGGGTTAACACCTGTTATTGCCACCAGCTGATCAGGTTATGTTCCGTGGGGCTCAGAATTGCATGTGGAAAAAAAACCTCCACAGCACTACGCTGACATAACAGGACCATGTAAGACTAATGCAATCAGACGGGATGTTAATGCCATTTGCAAGGTTTTGCTGTGGTTTTGGATAGTGAGGGGGGCGAGATCGCTTACACTTTGAAGGGTCATAACTGAGTCAAAACTGAGACATTCAAAAATGTAGCCAAGACAGAGTCAAGACCGAGTGTTTGAGAAAGCAAGACCGAGTCGAGACAGGGTCGAGACCAAGACCGTATAAATTGATTTGTAATGATGTGTATTTTGTGAATATTAGCATTCAAAAATCTGTCGAGAAAATAAGAAAGACTACAGACTCGAGGACTTGCTCTCAAAGAGAGTTTTTCTCCTCCCACTGTGGACCAAGACCGAGTCAAGACCGGGTCAAGACCGAGTCAAGACCGAGTCAAGACCGAGACGAGCTGAGAGAGCAGAAAATGGTGTTGAGACTGGACCTGAGAACTGCAACACTGGTTTAGGAAAATGCTTCGGTGCTGCAGTCTCACTTGCCAGGTCATGGATAATGGCCACCGAGGTGTCCTGATAATCCAGAGATCATGGATGGGGTGAATGTATTCACTAAATTTAATTCAAAGAACTTTATTTTTCCGTCAGGAACTTCGGACGATGACAGTTGGTTGAGAATTTGCCCAGACAGTCTGGTTTTCAAGCCCTCTTTCTGGACCAAGTCCTTGTTTTTGGGCTATTTTGGCTTCTTTTTGTACAAGTGCTTCCCATGTTCATTGGACGTGGAGTCATCTGAATCTATGTGAGAATACAGAAACACGGAGAGAGATACATTATACACCAATACACATTTGTGCAACTTCCAATGATTTCCAAATGCATTTATTGTGTGTTTGTATATGTGTGTGTGTTTGTGTGCATGTGTGTGTGAGAGAGAGAGAGTAATACTAAGAGACAGATGTTCCTAACATAATGTAACCCTGTAGATGTAAAAGTTTGTGTGACCTGAGGAATTGAAGTTGACCCCAAAAGGAAAACACACTTAGCAAATACACGCTAACATAATAATGGTACACTCACAGAGGATTTACTCTCAAAATAGGAATTGAGAAAGGTATTCATTTTTTCCTTGAGGGCTATTTCTGGTTTGTGCGTGTGTCTGTGTGTGTTTGTGCATGTGTTTGAGCATACTCTATGTATGTTCATCCCACTAGCAGAGAATTAGTGCTTATGTTTTACTGCTACTGTATGCTCATGAGTAAACTTAGTGTGTGTGTGTGTGTGTGTGTGTGTGTGTTTGTGTGTGTGTCTTTGTCTATCTGTGTGTATGTGTGTGTGTGTGTGTGTGTGTGTGTGTGTGTGTGTATGCACATGTTTGAGCATACTGTATGTATGTCCATGCCACTAACACTATGCCACTATGTTTTACTGCTACTGTATGCTCATGAGTAAACTTAGTGTGTGTATGTGTGTGTGTGTGTATCTTTGTCTATCTGTGTGTGTGTGTGTGTGTGTGTGTGTGTGTGTGTGTATGCACATGTTTGAGCATACTGTATGTATGTCCATGCCACTAACACTATGCCACTATGTTTTACTGCTACTGTATGCTCATGAGTAAACTGAGTGTGTATGTGTGTGTGTGTGTCTGTGTCTGTGTCTATGTCTATGTGTCTACGTGTCTGTGTGTGTGTGTGTGTGTGTGTGTGTGTGCATGTGTTTGAGCATACTTTATGTATGTTCATCCCACTAACAGAGAATTAGTGCTTATGTTTTACTGCTACTGTATGCTCATGAGTAAACTGAGTGTGTGTGTGTGTGTATGCACGTGTTTGAGCATACTGTATGTATGTCCATGCCACTAACACTATGCCACTATGTTTTACTGCTACTGTATGCTCATGAGTAAACTGAGTGTGTGTGTGTGTGTTTCTGTGTCTGTGTCTGTGTCTTTGTCTATGTGTCTACGTGTCTGTGTGTGTGTGTGTGTGTGTGTCTGTGTGTGTGTGTGTGTGTGTGCATGCTTGTTTGTGAGTTCTCTTTCATGTGGTGTATAATATGAGCCAGATGAAGTGTCAGCATTCCTGCCCTCTGCCCTGCGGGTGGAACCTGTCTCTCACTCACAAGTGATACAGGTAAACAGAAGCACACACACGCACAGGGGCAGGAACCGCTCTGACTGTGTCCCCAAACTTACATACTGTGTGTGTGTGTGTGTGTGTGTGTGCAAAGAGTCTGGAAAATACATGATGAATTGTTGGTTGCTTTATGTATGTCTGTATCAGAAACCGTGTATGCCCTTCACACACACACATACGCACACACTCACATGAATACAGCGAACAGCCCTTATAATCACCATACAAAAACACATGTGCAGAACAGACAGGCAATGACAGCCTTCACCTGTCATACACACAAAATTGTCACACACACACACACACAAACACACACACACACACACACACACACACACAACGAGAGTTACAAAACGCTGTAGGGAGAGGTGATGAGCAGTTCCCATGAGCTGTAGATGTCAGTTGTGTTCTAATCTGAATTCTACTCCAAGGAAATCACAGCTCATTGTTCACAGATCTTTCAAGAGAAAAGTGTAATCTGTAGCATAAAATGTCTCTTCACACACACACACACACTCACACACACACACCACACCCTTGAACACTTGTGTGTTCTCACACATTACCAAACACCCCTGCTGTCACATGTGCTCCTCTTCTGTCTGTCTTCACTGTAAGGCTGTATCCAAGTTATCTGACAGGGGACAGACTGCACAAAATACTACACAAACACAATTCTCACACACGTGCACACACACACATGCGCACACACACACACACACACCTTGTGTTCTTACTGGGGCACAATGGAGGCCTTTCACCGCGGGCCTGACTGCGAGGCTCACGGAGGAGCCATTGACTGCCTGGACAATGAGCATTGTTTCGAACGCTCAGTGATTTCACAGCGCACACACAAGAGAGCGAGAGAGAGAGAGAGAGAGAGAGAGAGAGAGAGGCTGCTTTTCACATTAAAAACAGCAGGCTCAATTGTTCCTGTAGCAACAGTCCAGATAAATACACACACACACACACACACACACATACACGCATGCAGACAGGCACACACGGAACACACGCACACACACACACACACACACATACACACACACACACACTCGCAGAGCGCTTAGAAGAAGTATCCCTTTATTCTCTGTCTCTCTCCCTCTGCTTTTTCACTCCATACTCTCCCTTAAACAGACCCTTTGTGCTGTGGTCATCAAGGCCTACCCAACAGTGCTCTTGTATTGAGTGGTGTGTATGTGTTTGTGTGTCTGTGTGTGTATGTGTATGTGTTTGTGTGTGTGTGTGTGTGTTGAGTGGCTGCAGACAGATTATCTTGTTTGAATGGCTTTTGCAGGCCAGCTAGTGGGTAGCACAACAATAGCTAACTTTGTTTTAAGTGAAACAAACGCAATATTCATTGTGCATAATATTTCCACTGCCGAGTCCTTCCCTGGGAGACCTCGTGTTTGTGATTCCTGTAATTGGTACAGTTTCCCTAATACCAAACACCCACTTTTACACACAAACACACACACACACACACACACACACGCTTTCTCACACAGACATATACAATGGCTCCTTATGTCAGTCTGTGTGTTCAATGCCATTTTATTACATTGGACACAATTGGAGTACAATGTGTCAGCGCAGTCCAGTTATGGTTGACTGAAGATGATCATCATGGAACTTGACATACTGACATACAAATATCATTTCTTCAAAAAGAAAAAATGTGTTGTTGTTATAACAATTTATTATAGTTATAAACTATATTTTCTTTCCAAAAGTTGTCTTTCAGTCAAGTCACTCAACATGAAGCACTCCAGCGTTTTCAAGAACACCTTTTCAAATGATACCAACATTCACACTTGTACAATAATGCACTTTTAACATTGGCAATTTGGAATAACTTAGACTTGCAGTAATATCATGTCAGTATATTTCTGTGGCTTATAGATATGAAACCTATAGACGAGCATCATTCTTTCATTATCATCTGTGCCAAAACACAATTGTGATAAACTGATACATCTCTTACATGTTAAGTTTTCTGAAAACCACATGGTCTTTATTTACTGTGACAGACAATCACCTGACAGACACCTGAACCTTTGACTGCAAAGATCAGACTGCTTTCAGTGCAATGGAATGTTTATTTGTTTTCGATCCAAATATGATTGTAGATTGGTGCAGTGCTTTATGAGAGGGAATGGAGTGATGCTGGACTTCAAAAGAAAGAAGAGGAAAAGATGAACAGGAGGGGAGATAAGGAGAGGAGGGGAGAAGAGAGGAGGAAAGAGAAGAGCAGAGAAGAAAATAGAAGACATGAGCGGAAAACAGGAGACAAGATGAGATTAGGGAGACGTAAGAAAAGAGAAGAGAGAGACACAGAGATGAAAGGAGAAATGAGAAGAGAGGGAGAAAGAGAACTGAAGAGAGCAAAAGTAGGAGCTTGATTTTTTCCTGCCAGGTTGGGTTAGAAGTTGGGTCAGGTCAGAGAGGGGTTAGGTGTGGACGGGACTCCAGCTGTGTGTGTGTGTGTGTGTGTGTGTGTGTGTGTGTGTGTGTGTGTGTGTGTGTGTGGTGTGTGTGTGTGTGTGCGTGCGGTGCGTGGGGTGCGTGCGTGCGTGGCGTGGCGTGTGTGCGTGGCGTGGGTGCGTGCGTGGGTGCGTGCGTGGTGCGTGCGTGCGTGCGTGTGTGGTGTGTGTGTGCGTGTGTGTGTGTGTGGTGTGTGTGTGTGCGTGTGTGTGTGTGTGTGGTGTGTGTGTGTGTGTGTGTGCGTGTGTGTGTGGTCGGCCAGGTCAGAGAGGGGCTGTGGGGAACACCACTGGAGACCTGCTTCAGGGGAGGAAGAGGTCAGTTGGCTGGAGAACCACCATGGAACTGCCATCCGCTCTGTGGTCGCTGGTAACCCAAACAAACCTGAGAATGCAGGCGCACACACACACACACACACATACTCACACACACACACACACACACACACACACAAAGGTTATCTATTGGGAAAATGTCACTTTGTGTATCATATTCAGGGGATTTTTTTATTCATCTAGTGTGTTTGTTTACCTTTGTGTGCAGTGTGTGTGTGTGTCTGTGTGTGTGTGTGTCTGTGTGTGTGTATTTATGTGTGTGCGTGTACAGGTGAGAGTGGGCCCACATAGCTGAAATCAAAGCTATGGATTGTATTTCAGTTCCCACACACGTTTCCAAGCACACACACACACACACACACACACACACACACACACCACACACACACACACACAGAGTTTGGTGATTATGCAGGGATGGGAAAGGTGAAGACAGGCCAGTGATATGTAAATAAGAGTAATATGGAATGCAGATTTGTCAAGGAAGAGAAACTATGACAAGAGCCCAGGATCGTTTATAAAGATACGTTGGGAGAGGAAAGGCATGCATGCTCAATAGTTATCGTCAGGCAGAGTGTGTGTGTGTGTGTCTGTCTGTGTGTCTGTGTGTGTGAGATTCTCTCTCAGCTTTAGCAGTTGGCTTAATAGCACTGATTGGAATCATATGCAAGGATTAGCTGGGCTGGTGTTCATGTGTATTTTGGCATGCTCAGTTTTATGTCACTCTATATTTGTGTGTGTGTGTGTGTGTGTGTTGTATGTGTTTGGGCGGTTTGGGGTGCATTTGTGTGTGTGTGTGCGTGTGTGTGTGTCCGTGCGTGTGTATTGCTCATGGAGTGTGAGGAGTAATCACAAGGCTTTTCCACACGCCCAGCAAGGATGTTTGTGCTTGCGTGCCCAGCGTGATTCAGGCAATTAAGCTCTGAAACACAGCAGCCTGGTGCAGTGAGATCATAGCAGCTCACTTCACTTCCCCTCTCTCTTCTCTGACTGGGCCCACAGACGGGAGGCAGGAGGCAGCCACATGCACTCAGTGGGCTCAGCTCTCCAGCCTGATGAGCAGAGAGTGGAGGATGCATAAAGACAGGGCGCTGGATGAGAGGTCAGCAGGAAAGGATGAAGAATAGGAGGGGGGTGACCCGTACCATAAGCAGGCCAGGTGCTTTCTGTCATCGCCCTCTTCTTACCCTCTCTCTCTCTCTCTTACTCTCTCTCACACACTCACTTGCTGTCATTCTCCATTGTCCTAAAGGCAAAATAAATTATAAAATAAAAATATGTAAAAAGGAGAAGAAAAATGTAAAAAGGAAGAGGGTGGAACAAAAGAGAAAGAAGTGGTGGAACAAAAGAGAAAGAAGACAATTGTTGTTAAAGAAATCTGAGGGAAAATGTCTTTTTATGACCCTTAGCATCAACATTCATTGTCATGTAGCACTACAGACAGACCAACAGCTGACCCAGTGCATCCGCTTGTGTATGGAACAATAGAGCAGACCAGGGTTAAGATGCTACTCAGCTAGACAAAGCTAATTAAAAGGGCCAGGATCCTACCTGATTAGCATCCCCATTGCACTGCCGATGTCATAGACATCATTCTGCACATAAAGTCATTGAGACGGGCTCACAATTAGTTTGAAGCTGGTAAAAGTGCAAAGTGCAGTGTTGCTTTAGGGCCAGAGAAAGGATGGGTTAGCATGTCAAGAGAGCAAGGAGGGTGAGGAGATATTTGGAGAAAGAGCAGAGACATCATGTACATTTGAATAGTCTATCAAGAGATCAAGTGATATGAGCAACTTTTAATTAAACATTCAATTAAATACAGTATTATCAACATAACTTTATGCATTATAAGTTAATATTTGAAGGATGGATTATGGAAAAAGAGGACCTAGGACATGAAGATGAGTCAGTTGCACAGGTGCTGAGTCAAGAATGTGTGTGTTTGTGTGTGTGAGAGTGTGTTTGTGTGTGTGTGTGTGTGTGTGTGTGTGTGTGTGTGTGTGTGTGTGTGTGTGTGTGTGTGTGTGTGTGTGTGTATATGAGTAAGACTGAGTGTGAGCCAGCGAAAGAAAGAGATGGGCGGGGACTGGGTGAAGATTGCGTGCGGGCATCTAATGTTTACCTGTAACAAAAAGAAAGGGGAAGGTGAGGAAGGGAGGGGGGGACGGCGAGTGGAGGAGAGTGAGGGAAGGAACGAGGGAGGCACAGAAAGAAGGAGAAAAAAAGGCTGTGGTTTACTGGTGTGGGCGGGGATTCGGAGCCTAAAGCAAGAGCTTCGCACGCAACTTAACAATACTACCTTTATGAGGCCTGGATTGCGTTAGTGGTGAGCACACAGATACAGTGTACACACACACACACACACACACACACACACACACACACACACACACACACACACACACACACACACACACACAAAGGAAGGGATCCAGTGTTTCATTGTCAACAGTATCTTGCACCTCTGCCTGAATCCCTGTTACTCAGCCAAGGCTCAGAGTGAGGGAGTGAGGTCAGTGTATGGCCACTGATGGAGGTGAAAATATAACCAAATACACAGAGAGAGAGAGAGAGAAAGAGAAAGAGAGAGAAAGAGAGAGAGAGACAGATTTACACAAACACACAAAAAACACTCAGATTCCCACAGTGAGGTCAGTCTCAGCAAATCAAAGTCAAAAAGGCACACAGTGAGGGCACTGATGCTTGAGTTGTGTGCTGGAAATGTCATTTACATTTACGTATTTAGCAGATGCTTTTATCCAAAGGGATTTCAATTTTTGTCAACTATCAATTGTTCAAGGCCAGTCTCCTCTAGAGCAATTTAGGGTTAAATGCCTTGCTTAGGGGCACAATGGTGGCAGCTGGGATTTGAACCCACAACTTTTCAGGCTACTTGCACGCTAGCTAGGTTCCTTAACCGCTACGCTACCACCACCGCCCCCAAAACATCACCCTATGTGTGCGTGCGCACACTCACACACACACAGATTCCCACAGTGGGAGCAACTCTACCGGTCACGAGGTTGGAGAAATATTCAGCAAGACAGGTCTGGGTCAGGGGTTGACATTGAACACTGCAGTTTATTTAGGCTGCTTTACAGGTGAGTCATCTCAGGCTTTGACTTAAACGGTCAAACTTGCTCATTTGGCCAACTCAGATTCCTCAAACAAAATCTTATAATTGATTTCCTGAGATAATTCAGACACATGTAAGTAATGTATGGTGGTAAGCACAAATTTATCTCAGGTACACCAACACCAACACCATCCCAAAATGGGTGAAAAATGCTTTAGCATTTGTCTTGGGGCTGAAACTGCATACCAGTGTAAAATCCTGGGGGCAATTTATGACCGTTTGATGACAAACCAAAAGAGATGGAAGTTACAGAAAATGTAGTATACTGTTTGTATGAGATGTATGAGATAATCTCTAAGTCTTTGTGGAGGCACGTACTGTACATCATTTTTAAAACATAATTTTGGACGCTGGGTTGACATGCCTGAAATTGTTTGTGAAACTGGAAATTTCTGAAAAAACACTTCTCATCATGACATTGAAACAGTGATGTTTATCTCTCAACCATATTCACTAGAACTAGATATACAGTTTTCCAGATCCAAGTGAACAGTGATACACCCAACTGAGTTATTCATGCAGAATTCATTTATCAGCTAATCCTAGCCTTTCTACATCAGTATGCTACATATAACCACTAAGGAAATCCCACACTTGTTTCAGCCTTGCAAATGATAAGGACAATGTGTATTCACAATAAATACAACATTATTCTTTATTCGCCCAAATTATTTAAATGAATTATCAGATTATAAATGAGCTTTTTCTATTTAAAATTAAAAAATAAAATAAAAAGCATCCCTAAAGAAGATTTTCTCAAAAATTATTAATTGTTTTGAAGGTTGCCATGTAAAGTCTAATTGTTATTGCTGAGAGCTATGTGAGGTATGACAATTACAGCTCAAGTGATTGTGAATGTAATGAGCCAGTGAGCTCTGGGATTGGCTGAAGATTGTGACAGCGTTGCCTGACATAACACGTGAACACCGTTGTTTTTTTAGTTTTGAGTTTGGGTCAATTGTTTGGTCAGAGGTTTGTGAATTTTAAACAACTGTGTGTGTGTGTGTGTGTGTGTGTGTGTATGTGTGTGTGTGTGTGAACAAGAGATATCACACCATATGTAAGGACATATTAAGCATTTGTGTAATTTCTCTTCAGAGCAGGACTATGTAATTCTGAGGCATATATGTACAGTAAGTGTATATGTAAATGTGTGTGTGTATGTGTGTGTGTGTGTGAGAGAGAGAGAGAGAGATCATGAGTATGTGTGTGTGAGAGTGTGTGTGTGTGTGTGCGTCCGCGCGCTTGCACGCATGCATGTATGTGTGTGTAGGAACGGTACAATGGGAGGCATTGTTAGGGAGGCAGGTTCCTGCGTGCCACCTCTCTCCTCTACCTGAACAGCAGGCAGGTGTAGCTCACCTAGTCACGCACAGCCGGGCTGCCAACAACCTGCACTCTCTCATTCTTTCTCTTTCACACACACACACACACACACACACACACACACACACACACACACACATGCACACACACACACACACACACACACACTTTTTACTCTTTATCCACAGTAAGTATAAACAATATGTATGTACAATATGTTGTCATTATTCACATATCATTTATACATGTATGATATTAATGCAGAATATTTGTGCTATTTATGGCAGTAGCTGTAGCTGTAGTTGTAGTTAGTGTCTTACAGAAACACTCATTCATAAACAAACACATGCACACACTTAACCGAGGCAGCTCTTGCAGTCTGTGTGTCTAACCTTGCTCATAAGGTTAATGTTGATCATAAAAACACTTGTAAAATAAACACCACAAGGCAAAACACTCAGGTCACAAATCCAGCAAGGCCAGGCTATCACGTAGAACACACACACACACACATACACCCACACCCACACACACACACACATTAACTCTCTCTCACTCTCTGTCCCTTTCTCTCTCTCTCTCTCTCTCTCCCTCACACACACACACACACACACACACACACACACATCGATACACACATGCACACACACACAAAGCTCAAAACTCAGTTTGGACCGTTTCTTTTCTACCCTCTTTTCCAAAGTGCCTGAATACAAGTACAAGTCCACATGTTTGTGATGTGTGAGTCAGACTTGCCACTGAGTGACTGGACTCTTTATAACCAGTCGCTTACTCTTCATCCACTCTTACTGGCCAGCATGAATGATGATGTGAATGTGCTTCTGACAGTTTCTACCTTGGTGGCATCTTGCGAGCTGATATGACAATCACTTAATTGTGTTAATCAGGTTATTATGCAATGAATAAATAAATAAATAATCTCTTTGAGCAGGACAGGTAATGGAAGAATTGGGTCTGGTTGGTTCTGACAGATTGGTAACCTGGAAAAACCCATATGACACCTAAGTGATTATGAGTTGGTTTGGAGTCAACTCATTCCCTTCCCATTTTTAGGGATGTGGACACTGAAGTTAAATTAGAACATTAAGTGTAGCCCTTTATTACTCATTTTGAAGGAAAATGAGATAGAGGTTTAAAGGGGAGATATTATACTGTTTTTCAACAAGTTAACATAGGACTATGAGCTCCAGATACACTTCTCTTACGCCGCTTGCTGAATATACCTCTCCGATTTGGTATTATCACCTGCAGGCTGTTTCCCATTACTATTTCAGTCTCATTAAAATGCATGAGGAAATGCTACGTTCTCATTTTCAGTTAGCCAATCAGAGAACATAGCAACAGGTCGCCAAGGTGTACACAGATTAATCACATCTATCCTGCATAAGAATTTGGCTAGTCTGGAGAAAATGAGCTATCTTTGCTAGCTCAATTAAAGGGTGATAGTAGCTGATATTACTGTTAAAAAAGAATCACTTTTGTCCTTTTGTATAACCATCAGCCCTAAAACACACTGCCCTGAACAATTAGATTTGAATTACTCAAGAATGATCATCGTCATACATGGTTAAGCTTGACACTGGTCTCAGTCTCAGAGTGCCTGGTATTGATAGTAACGTACTGCTACCAGTAACAGTGTTCAGCGTCTGAAGATGGCTAAAGCCGAAACGTTTGTCTTGACATCCTTCCCAATAAATCGCAATCATAAGATTTATATTGGAGAGTGCAGCTTTTACTATTCTGTGTAATAACCCGTTTTCACGCACCTGAAGTCTGCATTAAACATTTTTGGAGTTGAGCGCACTTTCTTTTAAAAAACTATCCTTGTTTTCTGACATCAGTTGTTTGAGGCGTTGTGCCGATTTGTTATCAGTGCTTTTGCAATGCCTATGAGCCTAATTTCTGTATCAAAGCTGGCTGTGCTTGCTTATGTTAAATTCTGATAGCACCAGTTAACATGGTTGTGTATTTTCCCTTATGTTGACCTGTGATGATTGAGGCTATAATTCTCGCGACTGATGGTGTAGCGAGATACGTACCAATACCTGTAATGAGCTATAGAGCTGTTGAATTAATGTGGATAATATTGGAGGGGAATGTATTAGACTTTAACTGTTTTTGGAATGGTGGCTAATATGTTGTCTCAAACACTTTGTGAAAGTCCACCCTGATCTCTCCAGAGGCAGGGCCTTAAAAATAAAATATATTAATAAAATATGTTATATTAATATACTGCTCCTCCATTGTCAATATTTGCCAAGTGCAATAACATGCCTATTTAAAACTGTTGGTGTATTAGCAAAATATGTTTTTAGAATAAGAGTTCAAAAGCATCTGAAAGAACAAATGGCTATAAAACTTATATGGTTAAAATTGTGTTGCGATTCTGAGGGATCCTTGAAAAAATGTCTGCTCCATGAGGAGTCCCCAGCCCAATAAAGTTTGAGAGAGAACCCCTGCCTGACGTGACCGTATGCCAGATGAGGACCGAAGGGAGGCATAAGGCTCATGACTGATTTGCAGACTGGTTTGTTCTCTCCACTTTCTCATTCATTTGACTCTCTCATGGCTGTGGCTTGGGTTGATGCAGGTTAATGACAAGTATCTATTACTTGGGCCTGTTCGGGGAGGCTTGCCGGCAGGGAAATGACAGACCAAAAATGCTGTGACGTTGACTATCTAGCATCTGAGAATTTTTCATGAAAGAGCCCTGCTAGTATCTTGTGGGGTGAATTTTCAGATGGGGGTTGTTTTGCCTAGCTTGAAGCCAGTATAAGCTAGACATCCAAATGGCTCATTGTAGCACATGTTTTCCGACATCTGAATATCTAAACTGATTCACAGAAACTTGATGGATGTTTTTTTTTCATACTTGGAGTGGTTGTATGCAAGAATACAAAATCACCCAAAAAAGTGATTTTCGCATAATATGTCCCCTTTAATGCAGACACCATCATTAGGCCTACTTGTGCGACACATAAATTGCATTTCATCTCATATTCGTAAACTTTGATTGAGGGACTTTTGGTGATGCGGAAATGGGTTGCATTGGTCTCAAGACCATACTGACATGCAGGGTGAATTAAAAAAAAAAATTTTCAAATTTAAATTCTGGGTTTTCTAAGGCTAACTGAGGTCTGACCTTGTGGTTTGGTGGTTTCCTTATATGTTCAGGTATTTAGCATTGCGGGTCAGTTCGTCAGTTTGTGGTGATGAGGGGAGGTTGTGGTGTCAATGATAATTGCACCCTTTGGTTTACCATTGTCACAGACAAAGGTGTGTCTCTTGGTGCTTTTGCAACTGGTACAACAAAAGAAAAAACTGCAGCAACAACTTCAGTAACAAAATAGATAACAGCAGCATTAAAATATAACACAACAACAACAACAATAATAACAATAATCGTCTAGGTCTAAAGACCTATTCTAAATAACGGCATTAACGGAATGTATGTTTCTTTTGTTGTTATTATTTTAATATGATTTTTATTTTATTATTTTATGATTATTATTTTCTCTTTCACTGAATACCCAAAGTAACAGCTTGTCCAATAACACTTCATAAATAATCACTCCAAGCTTTACTTTCCCCTTCAAAGGAAGTGAAAAAAGAGTCTGGAAGAAAAAAAATTGTGGGCTTCAGAACAGCGGTGGCTTTGGAATGCGAGACAGGAATGCCGTCGGGTTAGCGAGCCGAGGGGGTTTGATCGTGGGGAGAACAATGTCTTTGTTTTCTCTAGTCACGCAAGCCTGTGTGCGCGAACCTCAAGGAACTCCTCAGCCCGGCCTCAGAAGAAAGCGATCAAGTACCTGCAATTGACAGAATCGCGTGCAATTCAGGTACGCTAGGCAAAGGCTGGCATGTTGCCAAGGAAGGGGGCGTGTTCCAAAGCCCACAGCGCTGGGATCTGTGAGCAGGGATCAGGGTTGCTGCAGATCTTCAGATGTCATCATTAAGAAAGAAAAAAAGATCGAATAAACAATGAATAGAATCTTAATTCTCTCTCCCCTGACATAGTCAGACCTCACTGAGGCCTATTATCTCATGGCTCATTAAGTAATAATTTCCCATGCAAGAGTGTCTGGCTAAATCATTATGTGATCTAACAGATACAACCTGCGAACATGCAATGGCTTATAGTCTAATGATTTCCAGTAAGCGTCAGACACACCCTAATGTATTTAGCTGTAAGTTATGTCTCAAATTTAGTGGCTGAGATTTCAGTCATTTCATTAATTATAAAAGTGTAATTATGAACACCTCATCCTAAAAAACAGGTAGTTCTTAAAACAAGAGTTACCAAAGTTTTTCCATCCTATATTAGCCTTGCAATAATATTTCAAAACGTTTTTCTTTTTTGCTTATGGAAAAATTGTAATTTTACTAGGTAACCTGGTTGTCGTTTGCCATTCATTCGTTTGCCAAAGCCTACCTATATGCACAGAGCAGTTTAGTGGGTCTACATACATTCCTGTAACTATACCCTATTTTGGCCCCGGGCCCTAAACTGTTGCTGAGGACTGTCCATCTTAACAACCTTTTTTGATGGTGCCGGTTTTAGTCTTTAGTCTTCAGGAGCAAACTCCCGGGCGAAGGTGTACTCAGAGAATGAGAGCGAGTCGGGAAGACAAGTGGCATATTCATCAGCCGCTGACTCAAAGCAGCGGCACCCTCCCATCTCCCTCTTACGACAGCAGATTACTATCTCACTCACACGGCCACGCCAGCGAGCTCACACGCAATGCCCTCCTGCCCCGGCTCTGCGGTTTTACGCTGTTTCACAAGAATGTTTGAATGTCAACAAAGATATGTGCAGTCACTACATGGCAAATGTAAGCAATTGCACGTGTGTAAAGCCTAGCGCAGTTAGGTGAAATACAAAAACTAACATGTGGCAAGTAAAGAATTATTTATTTTGGGCAGCAACAAGGGGGACACTAAACAACATAATTTGTATAATGATGCCTTATAGGCTATTACCATGCATCAGCCATAACCCACAGGCCTAATCAACCGAAGTATAGGTAATAATAATAATAATAATAATAATAATAATAATAATAATAATAATAAAAAAAACAAAAACCACAGGTCATTATTATCATACATGTTGTTTTAAATATTAATATTATTAACTGAAGGGCGCGAATTCAGTAGATGAAAACTACATTTCCCTTTATGCTTTGCGAGGGTGTGGGTGAGGTACAGCTCATGTGCGATGCCTTCGTCTTTGCTGTGATTGTGAGTTTCAGAGCGCTCTGCTCGGCCGATGAGGCAGGAGGCGTGGAGGGAGGTCACCGGTTTGGATTTCTCTTTGAGATGAGCTGGGATTGTGTCACAGAACAGAGTAAAGTTTTTACGTGGATTTGGGAGTTTTCAACTGGACTTACATTTTGGGGAGCTTACAACTTCAATTACACTTTTCTGTGAGGATATTTTTTGTGAATCCGTGTAACCGACGTGTTCGCTGACCAGTGATAACACTGTCATAGGAATACATGTGAGACTTGACATGGAGTGGAAATACGAAAAGTTTTTGTCCTACCTGGAAATATAATTTGGTCCTTCCATGGATCGGAATCTGACCAGTACATATAAAGGTTTTGCGCAGGGGACCCTGGTGGTGTCGGAGGTCTGCTTTGTGGATTGTCTGAACGATGGCTGGGACCCTGTGGTCAGCGTGCCTTTGGGAATATCCTGCGCTGTCACACACACACACACACACACACACACACACACACATACACAATTATCATCATCAGCCCCTGGATGAATCCTCCATAGGAAATGAATTTCTTTGGGATACCGATTACCTGTTCGATGGATTATTGTGACACTGGAACGTAAGGGAGAATAACCTCTGTGGATAAACGGTGTCTACAGGTAATTTATGTTTACTTTCGTTATGTTGCTTCCTGAACAGTTAAAAACTTAATGTTTCTTGTGTCTTTAGACATTTGTTTACGTTCACCCTGACTCAAGCTGCCAGGGCCATCTTTGCGAGATATCCGACTGTCACTCAAACGTCTCTGGCGGTTTGGTCTGGAAGCATGTTCGACGTTGTCGATTTAGCTTTCTTGTTCGGTAACATTAGACGTAGAATAGCCTGGTGGACTGCTGTTTCACTTTCTTGACTTTGTCTTTTTTTACGAGAGCCCAAAGTCAGTGAATTTCAAACTTTAGCGGCAACAGAGAGGAAGATGTGTTGGGGAAGTTGTCGCAGCGATCGCAGTCTCCAGGTTAGAGAGATGTTTTGTTTTCGCAATACATGAAACAAGTCTACATTGAATTTTATCGTGTGTGGGCTGATTTATCGAAGGTCTCGTATTTCGAATGTCTCTCTCCGTCTCTTGGTATGTCACTATGGTCTTCGGTTAGGACTCACCTCCAAGCATCGTTGCCTCTCCTCTCTGTACGAAGTACGTAAGGCAGGTGTCACACAGGTGGAGCAGCGTGAACAGACTATACTAGGGAAACAGATCATCAACCAAGCAGAGAAATGCTCCAGCTGATCACCCAGAGCAGGTCTTACATAAAGC
>PYXC01000584.1:4277500-4285000 GCA_015244755.2 Tenualosa ilisha
ACATCCTGATGATCTTCAATATTATCAGTAAGACTCTGGTGGCCAACATATACCAGGCCTCTGTGCAGAAAAGGACATCTAATGGCTTGTGTTGGACTGGATTTTTGCTGATAAAGCTGAAAACCTGGCCCATCTCTGCTGTTGACTCTAATATACACATTCACTTCTTTCAATGTCCACCAGATTCAAAATAACATATTACAACATTGTAATTTGCTAGTTGTCAGACAGACAGACTTTTATTCCCATTCATTCTAATATAAATGTATAGGCTTAGTTAACAGTAACAAATGTAGACATGCATATCAAAACAGTTTTGTATGGATTAAAGCATGTTATTGCAGCAAGGTGTTGATATAAAATAGACACAAACAAACAAACATGTGCATCACATTCTGTTTTCAAACTCTATTTAGCATGTGTCAGTTTGGGTTTTGCTGCTACATGCAAGGAATAGTATCAGACGTTGTCATACCTGCCAGTGCTGAGGCTGATAGTACACGTAGCCCTGGTGACGGCTTTTGTTGCAGGTTGTACTGTTTGTGATGAAGCATCTTGTTTGTGTATGCATCTCTTAGTCCTGTTAACTTGGCTAATCTGTGCTGTTCTCTCTGAAGGCAGTTTGTGATGAAGCATCTTGTTTGTGTATGCATCTCTTTGTCCTGTTAACTTGGCTAATCTGTGCTGTTCTCTCTGAAGGCAGTTTGTGATGAAGCATCTTGTTTGTGTATGCATGTCTTTGTCCTGTTAACTTGGCTAATCTGTGCTGTTCTCTCTGAAGGCAGTTTGTGATGAAGCATCTTGTTTGTGTATGCATGTCTTTGTCCTGTTAACTTGGCTAATCTGTGCTGTTCTCTCTGAAGGCAGTTTGTGATGAAGCATCTTGTTTGTGTATGCATGTCTTTGTCCTGTTAACTTGGCTAATCTGTGCTGTTCTCTCTGAAGGCTGTTTGTGTGCTTGCTTCTCCTCCTTCTCCTCTAAGAGCTACACATAGATTTTCAGTTCACAACAAAGATGCAGTTCTTTGAAATGTGCAATTGCACTTTGCAATTTAATCTCAAGCAGACAGTGACACTCCAGTTAAACAGTGCATGCACAGGCTGTTTTAAAATGTATGAGACAGACAAACTATGGTACTCCCCTAGTTATTTGTCATGCCACTGTGAAATATGACATAGCTTTTACAATATGTCAAGCCACATCTGGAATTGTATTCATTCAGTGTAAAAGACTGCAGAGAAGGTCAGTGACAGCTGAACATATAGAAACAGTCATCAATAATAACACACAACTATACAGTTGATTTTACCATGAAAGATTTGACTGTTAACAGCAGATTTTACTGTTAAAGACTTGACTGAAATTCAAGTCAAGCTGGTGCAATGAACTAGGCTGGTTCTCACATAGTCATCTGCTATGCAGCTCAGTATAGCCACTAGGAATATCTAGACTCCTTTCCGTTTGCCTGAGATAGGGAACCAATTGAATGATGGCTGTCTTGTCTCTGCAGACATCATTGGTGTGATTGGTTGCAGGTGCATCCGAGGGGTGGGGCCTACAGAGGCATTGTGATGTACGCCCACTGATTCGCCTCATGCAAGTGGGAGGTGAGCAGAAAGTAGCCAGACTAAACTGCATAGCAGATCAGTATTTGAGAATCCGGTGCGCACTGACATCTTACCAAATCTTTTCAAAAGTGTGGAATGTGCAAATGCTTTTAGTTGCAGTTGTTTACTTTAAAGGATTACACCTCCATACAATTAAACACTGTTGGTTGTGCATCATATAAAGCCCGCCCCATAAGTGGATAAGTCTTTATGATTGGCTCCTGGGGGTTTTGGTGATTTGCCAATTGGTGATTTGCCATCAACTCCAGGATGGCCTTCAGGGCAAATTCAGCACAAAAGTGGCCATAACCGCATCAGTGGGATGTGTTTTTGTGGGTCTGTCCGTGAAGAATGCATGTCGGACTCCAAGCCTCTAAATGTTTTAACAACATCGACACTGAGCTGTGACTGGGAATAGTCCTTTTGGATTTCACCATGACACCAGAGCATTCGGTGCTCAAGTGTACTCACAGATTCTATTGTATGACGGTGGATGTTTATGTGTCATGATACTCTGTCATGTTTTACTTTTAGTCACAGAATAGAGCTGCCCCCCCCCCCCTTTTCTAATGAAGTGTATTTCATTGTATTTCTACAAAAGTAGAAACTTCTAAGAAGTTTTTTTCCTCCTAATTTGACCTCTCACACAAATCCGTAATATGACTTTGGCATATAGATGTGTGTCGTAGTTCTCTTCTCCAGATTTCTGACATGGTTTTGATTGATTTATTTAATTTGGCTGTTTCTTGAGACTTAGATTCACAGTTTAATTAGTTGCATTCATGTAGAGTTCATGTGTAAGGGTAGCTGTGCTCCTTCTGTAAACATGAACAGAATGAACTAAAAATGAACAGACATACCAGAGTGCCAAGGCACATTTTTGTTATATATTGTCTTAAGAATGGAATTCTCTCGTTATATTTGTGAACTGCTTTACATTATGAGCCCCCACTAGCGCAGGCACACTGCTATGCTTAAATCCCTTCCCTCACTCACTCAGCTGCTCGTTTGCTGATGCAAATGTCTGAGTACAGCTTAGCAGTGTGTGTGTGATGGCCGCCAACTCACCATATCTGCCTTCTCCTTCCCCTCAGTCAGAAAATGTCATCATTCTCTCTCTCTCTCTCTCTCTCTCTCTCTCTCTCTCTCTCTCTTCCCTTTCCCTTCTTTATCTCTCCTTCTCTTTGAGCATGTGTGTGAGTGTGTTTTACTCTTGCACTGTTCATGCTAGTCAAATTTCTTGTCACCCACTAAAGCATCAATATTTTTTGATCCAAAGAACCAAAAGTAGTTATTGTTATTCTTCACATCAATTGAGATTGTTTTTTTAAGTATGTACATTAGGCCTGGGTATGTACAGTAGGCCTGGGTATGTACATTAGGCCTGGGTGTTTTTAGTTTTTCTTTGGAATTTGTTTATGGTGTCGTGAAGAATCACATCAGTCACTTCCCTTTTTTGCTGCTGCTGTTACTACAAGGTCCGAGCAGACGGCGCCACGCAGAGGCCGTTTGAGGTAATCTCAGCCACTGGCGTGGCTTCAGTCCATGTGTCGGCCCTGTGCGTTTGAGTTCCTGTCCTGTGGTATATATTTTCTTCACCGAGCCCCCCGTCACCACTGTATGTGTATGAATTTACCGTCGTGTCAGCTCAAGCTTTTACACCAGTAGAGGAGGAAAGGAGGAGTGTAGAGTGTGTGTGCTGTTCCATAGTTTAAACATCACTGGGGTTTTACCTCCCATCTTCCCCTCGCCAGTTGTTGTGAGTTGTGTGTTTGATGTGCCAGTCATCAAGCCACTCATCAAGAAAAACCAGCAGGATGACTTCCGTCTCAGTCAGAGCGAGGGTGAACAATGCTAAACAAAAGACCACTTGTTTCGCAAGAAGCCCTGACTTTCAAAGGCTTGTGAAAAAGGTTGAAAAACTGTGCTGTGATAAAGTATAAACAGGGTTGAAAAAGTGACTAGTGGCAAACTGAGGACAATTTGAGGGTTTTCTGTGTTGTTTCCTCATGAAACATTTATCTAGCGTGTGTGAACTGACGAGAAGTCATGAGAGAGGCCTTAGGCGTTAGTCTTTTTGCAAACACTAGGTGGCGCTGTGTCTCCATGGAAAATATCAGAACATGCTGAAGCGTTTCTGTGCTGAGGTATGGGGTCTTTGTCCAAGTAGTTGTTGGTACATGTTTCTGGTTGCATGTTTGGGAAAAGACAGAAAGTGTGTGTGTGTGTGTGTGTGTGTGTGTGTGTGTGTGTGTGTGTGTGTGCGCATGTGTGTGTGTGAGGTAAAGATCACGCAGGAATAGAGGCAGATCGGCCATCATCACAGCTCATCTTTCTTTGAAGATGAAAAGAGCCGTGCACTTCAGTGCGAGCCGACATTGATAACCTCAGACTGAACCTCCATAAACTCTTTTACTTTACATATCTCACCAAGGCTCCCACTCCACACACACACATACACACACACACACACACACACACACACTTTCTTAAACACAACAGCATGTGACTTGAATGACTTCGGTGTTCAAGCGGTTACAGAGACATATCTTAATTTGATAGTGTTTGTTTAAATGTGTTTTTGAATACCCGTGTAAGAGTCTGAAAGATCAGTAAGAAAGCATGTTTTGTATATCTGTGTAAGAGTCTGAAAGATCAGTAAGAAAGCAGGTAAGCATGTTTTGGAATCCCACGTTTGTGCTGTGCCAATGTGGAGGAAGAAAAGCAGCCATTTTGGGAGCAATTTTCTTTTACACCAAGCAGTGTGCTTTTAGACCTTGTGTGTTTAAGCACGAGTGTCCAACTGAGTTTGAGTGTTGGTGAGAGAGAGAGAAAGAGAGGGAGAGAGTTTGTGTGTTTGTGTGTGTGTGTGTGTGTGTGTAAAACAGAAACTTGGCATGTTTGTGAAGGTGTGTTGGCAGGGATCCATGGCCTTCTGAAGTCCATGGTGACGCACAGGTAAGGTGTAGTCCCATTGGTGGACAGTAATAGCTTAGGTATAAATACAGCTCAGTACTCCCTGCTCTTGGAGTTGTGTGTGTGTGTGTGTGTGTGTGTGTGTGTGTGTGTGTGTGGTGCATGCATGCATGTGTGTATGTGACAAAGCCAAGAAAAGAGCTTTCTCATGACTCTCATCAACTATCCACAGGTCCTATACTTGGCCAATGCCACAAATCTACACGCACACACACACAAACACAGCACACACACACACACACACACTGATTCACTTCCTTGCTGATATAATTTTTCCGGTAACTGCAGTGTTGAGCCACTAGCTAAATTGCTTTGCATTTCTAAACTGATCCCCTGATAAGGTCCGTTGATCCGTTTTTAAAAATGTATTCACTGTTTCATGGTTATACGCACAGTGTGTGTACATGTGTGTGTACATGTGTTTGTCACTGAAAGACTTTGTTTGTGTGTGGGATTGTATTTTGGCTATGTGTGTCTGTGTGTGTGTGTGTGTGTGTGTGAGAGAGAGAGAGAGAGAGTGAAAGAGTGAGAGAGAGTTTGCATAAACACTAAATGGGTCATGCAGGTTGGCATTCTTGAACAGGGCCCAAATTTGCTTTCAACAAATCAGATTAGGTGTGATTTAAAACGCTTGATTATGGAGACTTCAGCCATAGGGGTAATGTAGAGAGAAAGAAAGAGAGGGAGAGAGAGAGAGAGAGAGAGAGAGAGAGAGAGATGAAGAATGAGTGAGCCAGTAAACTGTATTAGAGTGTGTGTGTGTGTGTGTTTGTTTAGTTGCTCTGTGTTCTTTTAGTGTGAGCTGTTTTGTTTTAGGTATGGCTTTATTGGATCACACCTGGGTTAGTTGTCAAGCTCATCAGCCAATCGAAATGGTCTGCAACAGCCAAAGACCAATCAGGAAGTTGGGCCGGTTTTTTGTTCTCTTCTGTTTTCATGAAGTAAACACACATATGTGCACACATGCAAACACACACACACACACACATACACACACACACACACACACAGCATTGTGAATCAAACCAGTTTTGAGAATTGTCAAGGAATTTTTAGGAATGCGATGCGGATGCATCAGGATATTACACTTCACACAGAAGCACAAACTTCCTCACTGCTGGAGACCAGCTAGCTGTTCATGTAAACCACCACATTTCAATGAGCCTTACTGGTACAGACAGGCATCAGTCCTGATGAGCCTGAAGGGAGCCAACACACACACACACACACACACACACACACACACACACACACATACACACACACACACATACACTCTTCCTCACACACGGGAGCAAGAGGAAACTAAGGAAGACCGATGTCAAAGCCATGTGCTGGGAATGTTGAATGTGTGGCTCAATGTCAGAGTGTTTCCCAATATTAGAGCTGCACCAGAATCCAAACAAAGAGCTTCTAGGCAAACACACCGATGAGACTTGAATAAATAAATGCTCTCTGGTTCCACCTGCCCTGGCAGTCTTTTCCATGTGAACAAATCACACACCGCCCTACAGATGATCTTGTGGTCATCAAAGTTCAGTTTAAAAAACTGTAATTATAAGCCAGTTCTTGTGCAGCGTTTTATAGCAATATCGTCACGTTGCAACCCGAGCAGTCCAAATGGGCTCGTTAAACTGTGTATATGTGTGTGTGTGTGTGTGTGTGTGTGGTGTGTGTGTGTGTGTGTGTGTGTGTGTGTGTGTGTGTGTGCATGAGTGTATGTGTGTGAAAGTGTGTTTGTGTGTAATAGGGGGAGAGGTTGGTATAACAGTGGCCTGAATTTCATTTGATGTTCCCAGGTGCAGTCTGTCATGCATAGTCTCATTTTCACTGGATGTTGTAACATCCAGACATAGCAAAGAAGCACACTGTCCCATAAAAAGACATTACAATGTCTGCAGACACACCGATTGGTTGTAAAACTATAAAACAGTGAATCAGCCCAGATGAGATGGACGAACAACACACACACACACACACACACTCACACACATACACGGACGCTCAGCGTGGAGGAGGAAGAGATGGGATATTTAGGCGGCCAAGGTTTTATGAGAACTCGCACTTCGAGTTGTAAAATGGGACCTAGAATTCTCGGTATTTCTGCCACACACAACACTCAGACACACTAAACACACACACACACACACACACATGCACACACACACAAGCACAGCCCAAGTTGCTGATAGAGAGGGCTGGTTTGTGGTGTGTGTTTGACGTCACACACAGATCAGTGAAATTCCTCAGATGGCTTCCTAAGGATCTGTCCTTTGGGCTTGGTGTCTCTTCGGCTGTGTTGGCTCCAGCTGTGTGTGTGTGTGTATTTATGTGTGTGTGTGTTTGTGTGTTTGTGTGTTTGTGTTTGTGTGGCTTTAATGCCCTACATTAGCACACGCTACCAAAGCATGGATGACGCAGAGGCCTTCCTCTGATGGCGTTGTGAGATGTTTAGCTTTAGCCGCTAATGCTTCTCCCCACAGCATTGCTCGCGTGCTCCTCTCTTACGCCACTCTTTCTTTCTTTCCTCTGTCTTTCTTTCCTTCTTTTCTTGCTTTTCTTGCTTTCTTCCTCTCTCTTGCTTTCCTCTCCACATTTTCCCCCTTTTTCCGTGGGTTTGGGCATAAGCCCCAGACTCAGACATGTCCACAAATAAACATACTGACACACTCATACCGTAACACACACACACACACACACACACACACACACACACACACACACACACACAGTCTCTCATGTATCCACACATTTCTTGCTTTTTCTCTCTCTCTCTTTCTCTCTCTCTCACACACACACACACACACACACACGCACAGAGCTCCTGTATGTTTATGTTCTGATGCTGGGGGTCCATCTGGTTGCTGGCCGTCCCATCTCTGTCAGCATGTGTGTGTGGCCTCAATTGGAGTCCAT
>PYXC01000584.1:4290000-4295000 GCA_015244755.2 Tenualosa ilisha
CCCCAGCCTGTGGGCAGCCTACAGTAAGTAAGCAGCAAGCAGGCTCCGTCTTGTTCAAACAAGACGAACGATAGCACACAGAAAGGAGAAGGCTGGGAGCAAATGAGTGAGAGAGGGATTGTGTGTGTGTGTGTGTGTGTATATATGTGTGTGTGTGTGTGTGTGTGTGTGTGTGTGTGTGTGTTTGCGGTGTGTGTATGTGTACACATGAGCCTTGTCTGGACTCGTGCAGTGGATGTGATGCATAGCGTGTGTGTAGTGCTTTTGTAGTCCTTACAGTAAAAGACTTTATGGTAGCACTTCACTTAAACCTACTATCCATGAAGAAATATAAACACATTTATGAATGCTTATCAAATGTCCATAATGCACTTTAATAGGTGTCTTATGTCTTCATTCCTAGTAATCACTACTTGTAAAGTAGAGCAGGCTTAAAGCAGAAGCCTTTTTCAGCAGCTAACAGAGGGCACACCTCATATGCAGTTTGTGTTAACATTAGACAAAGCCAGTGTACTGACTTCCATTTGAAGTTCAGGTTGTGTTGCAGTGTTTGTGTACACACACATTTTTTTTTCCTCTGGAACTATTGTGGAAAGTTCTATTATGGATTATACACACACACACATACACACATACTGTATACACATGCACACGCACACACACACACATACTGTATACACACGCACACACACACACATGCTGTATGCACATGCACACACACACACACACACACACACACACACATTCCTTTCCCTTACTCTTTTCCATTTGGTTTTGCCCATGATGCATGACGGTAAAACAATGTGCTGTGGGCCTGTAGTAGTCTAAATGCTCTGGTGCTTCCTACCTACTGTAGGGCAGCCTGTGGTCTGGACGGGACATATGGAGTGTGTGAGTGTGTGTGTGTGAGTGTGTGTGTGTGTGTGTGTGTGTAATGTAATCATTTTCACTATACATCAACACCATTAAACCAGATACCTGCTGGGGCAAGAATCCTGCCTGCTTCTCCAGTGACCCACACACGGCCCAGCATAAACAAAAACCCAGCAGCAGTCTGTGTATGTGTGAGTGTGTGTGTGTGTGTTTCTGTGTGTGTGTGTGTGTGTGTGTGTGTGTGTGAGAGTGTGTGTGTGTGTGTGGTGTGTGTGTATGTGCCTGTGCGTGTCTTTGTGCCTGTGAGTGTCTTTGTTTGTGTGAATATGTGTATCTGAGTGTGTGTGTTAAGCGTGCACATGAGAATCATTGCATGTACTATACACTGCATATATTTGGCAAGAGATAGGGGATGTTGGCTTTGTGTGTGTGTGTGTGTGTGTGTGTGTGTGCATGTGTGTGCAGATGTATGTGTGTGCATAAGAATCACAGAGAGAAACAACACACAGCAACACTTTATTTGTGTCTACATAAGAGTGACATAAGCCTGTTATTAACATGACATGACACTTATCATGACCGTTAATGACACTTCATTGATGTTTATGACTGTCGTTAAGTGTTGTTTGGTTTTTGTAATGTCTGCATCCCAAACAGTGTCAACTTTACATTCCAGAAAACAAATGACACTTAATGACACAAGTCATAAACATTTAAAAAGTGTCATTAATGTTATGTGTTGTGTAGACACCTTCAAGTAAAGTGTTACTTCGTGTTGTTTCTCTCTCTCTCTCTGTGCGTGTGTGTGTGTGTGTGTGTGTGTGTGTGTGTGTGTGTGTGTGTGTGTGTATCTGTCTTTGTTGAGAGAATTGGTAGTATAGGTGGTAGTGTGTGGGGGGTCTTTAGTCAGTATGTTCACCCAATGTGCGGGCTGTGCCCACTGCTTCCTCACATGTGGCCCAGGCCCAGCACACAGGCCCAGCACACAGGCCCAGCACACAGGCCCAGCACACAGGCTCAGCACACAGGCCCAGCACATAGGCAGGCTCAGCACACAGGCCCAGCACACAGGCCCAGCACACAGGCCCAGCACACAGGCAGGCTCAGCACACAGGCCCAGCACACAGGCCCAGCACATAGGCAGGCTCAGCACACAGGCTCAGCACACAGGCCCAGCACACAGGCCCAGCGCACAGGCAGGCTCAGCACATCGGCTCAACAGGTAGGCCCAGCAGATAGGCACACAAGCAGGCTCAGCACACAGGCTCATCACACAGGCTGGCTCAGCACACAGGTCGAGTACACAGGCAGGCACACAGGCCTGGTCCACAGGCAGGCTAAGCGCACAGGCAGGCACCCAGGCAGGCACACAGGCAGGCACACAGGCAGGCACACAGGCCCAGCACACAGGCAGGCACACAGGCCAGCACACAGGCCCAACACACAGGCCCAGCACACAGGCAGGCACACAGGCCCAGCACCCAGGCAGGCACCCAGGCAGGCACACAGGCCAGCACCCAGGCAGGCACACAGGCCAGCACACAGGCAGGCACACAGGCCCAGCACCCAGGCAGGCACACAGGCAGGCACACAGGCCCAGCACACAGGCCCAGCACACAGGCAGCACACAGCCCACACCCAGGCACCCAGCAGCACACAGGCAGGCACACAGGCCCAGCACACAGGCCCAGCACACAGGCCCAGCACACAGGCAGGCACACAGGCCCAGCACACAGGCAGCACACAGGCCCAGCACACAGGCAGGCTCAGCACACAAGCCCAAGAGCTGTCTCCTGAGGCCCAGGCGAGTGCCCTGCAGATGGATGGATTTCAGGGCAGGCCCCTGTTTAGTCCCTTTTATACTTTTTAATGAGAGTGAGTGAAAGGGTTGACTGAGATTGTTTTTTTTTCGAGCCTCCGAAACGAGGGGGCGGGGGGTGCTAAATGTATCCCCTCATTTTCACTGTATCCTTTCATCTCTCTCTCTCTCGACTTTTTCTCTCGCTCACTCTTTCACTCTCTCTCTCTCGCTCTCTTTTCCTCATTCACTCTGTCTTAACACTGATGGCTGGTTCCTGAGGTGTGACAGGCAATGATAGGTGCGTCGCTTATGCTGACGCCAGGAGTGTCTCCCTGTGTTAGAGAGAGGATGTGTGTGGTTGCAGTGTGCGTCAATGTGGTGTGTGTGTGTGTGTGTGTGTGCATAGATGTATGATATGCGTGTGTGTGATATGTGACAGAGTGATTGGAGGTGATTGTCTTTCCTTTGCCCCTGCTAGCTGTCAGCTGAAAGCAGAGTCATTTTCCGTATAGTGACAGGCTGATTGAAGGTGATTGTGTGTGTGTGTGTGTGTGTGTGTGTGTGTGTGTGAGTGTGTGTATACGTGTGTGTGGATGTGTGTGTCCCAGGGGCTGTGCGCAAACACAGCGCTTAGTGTGTGTGCGGGGAGGAGAGGAGAGAGGGATCGTTTTTCGGCTGCAGAAGGAAGTGAGAATTGGAGGCTTCCTGTCGCTGGCGCTCCCTCTCCTCCTGTTCTTACACCAGCCCAAACCCAAACCATATGTCACGTGCGTGTGTGCGTATGCATGTGTGTGTGAGCTTCAAACAGGAGTAGACAGTGTCTGTATCAGTGCGACCCCCCCACCCCCCCAATGCTATCGATGCCTATCTGGAGGGGGTTGAGGCGCGGCCGCACTGCGATTGGGCAAGTCGGTAGCCCGCATGCGGGCTCACAGGTCACTTCCTGAGCCCTGCGCCCCCATGGAGTCAGCCCAGCCGGGCAGCTCAGGACCTGGAGCCTGCAGTCAGGCGCACCGCACCGCACCGCACCGCGCCTTCCTTTCTGGGCCTGTCTTTCTCCCTCCGCTACCACTGCCACACCACTCTATTTCTCTCTCTCTCTTTCTCTTTCTTTCCTTCTCTCTCTCTCTCTCTCAATGTTAAGGAGCTTTGGGAGTTGATTGTGGTGGATGTTGTTTGCAGCATGCCTTTGGGTTTGTGTGTGTGTGTGTGTTACCAAAATGTGTTATCTGTTAGTGGCTGTTTTGCTGGGTGTGCTTGAATGAGAGTGAGAGCGAGCGAAAGGGAGAGATAGAGAGAAAGAGAGAGAGCGAGAGAGAGAGAGAGAGAGAGAAAGAGACAGAGAGACTGAGAGAACCTTACACAAAAGTGCTTTAAACGATTGAAATCCATTCGGCAGGCTTTAAACAAACACAGTCACACAAAATACTCAGCTTGAAGAAATCATACCCTGACATCCTTGCGATGTTAAACACTGAAGAACAGCCTTTGACGAACAATTTGTTTTATTCTGTTTTATTCTTCCTATTAACATGCTTCATCATGATGAATTGATTCATGTATTGTCTCAATTAAATACTTACTCAGGAGATTAAGCAGGGAAATAATCTTGTTCGAGGTGCAGAAGCTGGAAGTCATTCTCCTGAGTCTGACCAGGTGTTGATTCCTATAGCGCCGTGTGACATGAGAGGGGTCCCAGGGCCTTCTCTTTGGTCGTTATTACAACCAAACCTGAGCTGACCTCTGCTTGTATTATGACTCCTTATGAAACTTCTCTTGAGCTTGGTCATATATCAAAAAATAGAACTTGACATTCCAGCGTGTGTGTGTGTGTGTGTGTGTGTGTGTGTGTGTGTGTGTGCGTGTGTGTGTGTTGAGATTATGGATGTCTCACAGGTTCACCCACCTGCATTAATTGCACCATTTAGCCCTGTACCTGAACCATGGAGCAAAGAGGGATTTTCCCGGCTGACACAGTGAAATGCACACACACACACCACACACACACACACACACACACACACACACACAATGAAAGGTGTGCTGTCAGGATGTGTGCGTCAGATCTCACTCTCCCGACATTGTCCCCTCCTCTCCTGTCTGACCACACACTCAACCCAGTGCAGGGGCATTCTTTAGACCTGAGTCTGCTAGAGTGTGTGTATGTGTGTGTGTGTGTGTGTTAACTGTGTACTGAGATTTGTCCAGGTGTGTGTGTGTGTGTGTGTGTGTGTGTGTGTGTGAACTGTGTATTGAGATCTGTCCAGGTGTGTGTGTGTATGTCTGCTGGAGGGGTGTGTCTTTAGGTATGTTTGTCTTTCTCTGT
>PYXC01000584.1:4302500-4305000 GCA_015244755.2 Tenualosa ilisha
CTCAGTCCTGGTGTCTGACGCCGCCTCGGGTCTTGGCAGCCCAGGCCGCTGTGGACGGCGTCAGCCTTCTCGTGGCAATTCAGTGGCAGGCGGTGCAGTGGGCGACGGGTGGCGCGCGCCGAGTTGCCCTCCCTCCTCGGGTTGTGCGCCAACCTGACAGCCAACCAGCCAGCTCTCCATCATACCATCGGCAGCTGCAGGGCAAGTGCGGGCAGGTCCGTGCTTGTGTGTGTCTCAGTAAACCTACCACACACACACACTCACACACACACACACACACACACACACACACACACATACACATATGCACAAATGCAGTGGGCATGCGGCTACCGGCTGTCTGGAAGAGTGTTGGCGTTGCGGGCACTGTATGAGGAAGTGCCAAACAATGTTAGGCGTGTTCACCGAGAGCTTAGGCCGGGACTGCTAGTGCCATTTTCCCATGACTGTCATACCAGACAACCATCCACCTCAACCTCATGACTGAGAAGAGCAGAAGGCCTTCTGATTGTGGGTGTGTGGGTGTGTGGGTGTGGATGTGTGTGTGTGTGTGTGTGTGTGTGTGTGTGGTAGGTTTACTGGGACATACACAAGCACCGACCTGCCTACCCTTGCCCTGCATGTGTGTGTGTGTGTGTGTATGTGTGTGTATGTGTCTCTGACTGTGGTTGGTATTGTTGTTGCTTGTCGAATGAGATTCATGTTTGTGTTTGCGATTGCCTCTTATTAAATCATGACATTTAAGAGGCAGGGACTATTGCAGTGTATGTGTGTGTGTGTGTGTGTGTGTGTGTGTGTTTGTGTGTGTATGTGTGTTTGTGTGTGTGTGTTTGCGTTCTTAAATCATTATATTTAAGAGGCAGGGACTATTCCAGTATACAGTATGTGTGTGGGTGCATGAATGGCGTGTTTTGGAGAGAGACACAGAGGTTAATGTGTGTGTGTGTATATGTGTGTATGCAAAAATGTGTTTTCGAAACAGACAGCAAGAGATAGGTGTGTGTGTGTGTGTGTGTGTGTGTGTTCCAAAGCAGCAGCCGTGGGAAGTTGATTGAACTCTCTGACCCCTGGCTCTGATGGCACTGTGGGATTGGGTGGAGATGATGGGTGAGGGCTCCTCTCTCTTTTCTCCTCTGCCAGCCTTTTGTTTTTCCCACTCACACTAACTCACTCACATGGAGAAAGAGAGAGAGAGAGAAATAGAGGTCTACTTAGAGGGTCTTGTCTTTCACTGTCATCTTCCTCTCTCTCTCTCTCTCTCTCTCTCTCTCTCTCTCCCTGCCTGTTTCTTTCTCCTTGCTGCACGGCCTTTACTCAGTGACAAGATTTAGCAGCATGTTTTCCATGTGTCACATGCAGCAAGCTGATGGCATAATCAGGTTTTACACACACACAAACACACACACACACACACACACACAACACACACACACACACACAGTGAATAGCACTCATTGGAAGGGTTGGTGAATGACAGCAACAAAAGCCGGATGCACTGAAGCGCAACTGAGGCAGAGGCCTCTCTTCATGCCTGATTATCACACACACACACACACACACACACACACACACACACACACGTATACACACACACACACACACACAAAATCACAGATGCATGTACACCGCAAAATACACAAACAAACATGTTCACAGGCACACACACAAAATCCACTAGAAGTTCCCCTGAAAGTCAATCTGATATTTGATGTTCAAATGAATAATTGAAAAGTGCAAATCAAACAACAGGAGGAAATCAGCTCCTCTACAGCGGGGGCTTGGTGACAGTCCTTCAGGGAACTGCAAGTCATTGTTCTGGCACTTTTTCAAAAAGAACTTCCCAATTTTTTTCTCGTTTTGGCTGTGACTGAACAGGCAGGTAAAGGAGAGAGAGGGAGAGAGAGAGAGAGAGAGAGAGAGAGAGAGGGAGGAATGCAGGCAGTAACAGATTTGTTTTGTTTCACTCGTTTTTTCTCAGGGTGTTCTTGAATAAACAGCAGGGTGCTATGTCCTGTTTCCACGGCTGCTCCACGTCACTGTTCAAACACAACACACACACACACACACACACACACACACACACACACACACACACACACACACACTCACTCTCTCTCTTTTTCTCTCTCACTCTCTCTCTTACCAGTGGACACCTATGAAAATAAATACTGCAGCAATGTCACTGGGATGTCGTGTGGAGGCTTTAGCTAACAGCTACAAAGAGATGTAGCTCATGTCCTGGGATGAGTCTGAGAGAGGATTACTGCAACTGAAATAAAATAAAGGTTTCATAAAACATTGGAAAATGCCTATTAAACATAGCCAAGTTTTTAATACAATTATATTTGTTATTCATTTAAAACGTACTTCCTTTTTGTATCACTATCAAACTGTTAATGATAATATTACATTAAAAATAAACACCTTAAAAGCTTTTGTTCGATCTGAGAAAGAAACAACTATTAATGAAATCACATTTCTTAGCAGCTAGTTTGAAATG
>PYXC01000584.1:4315000-4317500 GCA_015244755.2 Tenualosa ilisha
TCCCAGGGCCACTGTACTGGTCGGACCAGACATCAACTTGATGAAAACATGTTATCAGTATACCAACCAATAACAACAACAATACAAACAACTTTTCTTTGCTTTCTGTCTGTGTGAACATCACATACAAGAGGTTTAGCGTAATACATAAAAGTTACAAATTTGAAATACTCACAAGGGCAAAAGTCTGTAACAGTCATAGATGACACATGTATTTGCACAAGTTATGCATGCTTTGGTCATTTTTGACCAGGAGGGTACACTATAAAGCCAGGTTACTGGCTAAACTGGGTAACTTCTGGAGTAACCGCTGATCTAAAAACAACATGTCACTTCAGAAACAACTGATGCTCAATGGAGGGCTCTTTTAGAGATCAGTGGTAACTCCCAAAGCTACACGGGTTAACCAGTAACCTTGCTTAGTAGTGCAGGCCCCAGAACACTTACGTAGTAAACATGAACTGAACACAGTATTCAAAATAACACAATTTTCTCTGCTTTCTGTATTAATCATGCTTTCCCCCTCAAAGCGTCTCATATCCTCAAAAACATCTCATACAAAAAGTTTAGCAATGCAGAGAAATCCCAGAAACTGATTTGGCTTCCTCACACAATCAGAAGTTGGAAGAATGGTGTGAAGTTGTAAAGTTTTGCACATGATGGAGCTCGATTTTGCACCCATGTGAAAAGTCCATGAAATCCCTGACTAGTCCTACCAATCTCTGGTCTTTGTTCCAATCCAAGTGTGTGTTTGAGTGAGAGTGTGTGTGTTTCTGTGTGTGTGTGTGTGTGTGTGTCTGTGTGTCTGTTTTGTGCTCCTCGACAGCAGCGTTGGGCACACTGTGCTGCGGGCTGTTGGACGCTGCTGTCAAAACATTTTCATCCGAGAAAAGACGCGGGCCTCTGCGGCTGCCGCCGTTCCCGTGGCAACGGGCGGAGAGAGACAAACTCTTCGCCGTATGATTCTTGAGCACGGGCCATGCCTTTGTGTGTGAGAGCGGCGTTTGGGACCACTGTGTTTGCTTATGAAAGGAGCCCGAGATTAAAGCCAGGGATCTTCACGCAGCTCGAGTGTGTGTTTCTGTATGGGTGTGTGTGTGTGTGTGTTTTGTTTGTGTGTATGTGTGTGTGTGTGTGTGTGTGTTTGTGTTGTGGGAGCGAGAGTGGGAGACAAGGAAAGAAAGAGTGGAGTTGGAGATTAAAGCCAGCACTCTTTATGCAGCCATAGCCTTGTTTTTTTCCTTGTGAATGAGTGTGTTTAAAAAGATGGAATCGTGTGTGTGTGTGTGTGTGTGTGTGTGTGTGTGGTGTGTGTGTGTGTTCAGCCTGCTGCTGAAGATTAAAGTCACTGATCTTTGTTTCAGGCCACTCAGATACATAACCCTGTTTTTTTCTTTAAAAACTAAGAGCTGGATGAGATTGATAACAATATTGTACGTGTGTGTGGTGTGTGTGTGGTGTGTGTGTGTGTTGGTGTGTGTTTGTGTGTGTTTATGCGTGGTAGTCTAAGTGCACTCAGACTGGATGCTGTAACTAAAGATGAGATGTGATGTTTGGAATAATTATAGTCAATAATCCAGTGGAGGGGGGGGCAAGCAGTGTTAGAGAAACACTAGCGTGGGATGAAAGGAGAGAGAGAGAGAGAGAAGAGAAAAGGGGGGTGGATGAAAGGAAGAGAGAAGCGTCAGAACGGTGCGGCTTACAAACAAATGCATTCCGAGTGGCCAATCATGCTCTTTGCTGTGGCTTGTTGACCCTCGGCAGGCAGGACGCCTGTGCAGAGAGTGTCCCTTTATGAGTCGGGGATCAGACACAGGAGGAGAGAGAGAGATGGAAAGAAAGAGGGAGAGAGGGAGGAAAGGTGGGGAGGGAGGAGGAGGCTTTTTTCTTTTCTTTCTTTTTGTCTGGGTGTAATTTATTTTGATGAGCAGGTGGTCTTGACTGCAGGTCTCTTTTTAATCTCACAGCACTCCATCACTCCAGAGACTCTGTGTGTCTCTCTCTCTCTCTGTGTGTGTGTGTGGTGTGTGTGCGTGTGTCTGTGTGTGTGTGTGTGTGTGTGTGTGTGTGTTTGTGTGTGTGTGTGTTGTCAAGGGTGTGTGGGGGCAGAGAGAGAGAGAAAGTCACAGGTGAGGAAAGAAAAGACAGGAGAAGTGGAGTAAAGGATGGAGAGAAAACTCTTTAGACACACACAGACAGAGGGAAGAGAGGAGAGGAGAGGAGAGGAGAAGCGAGGCATGTCTAACCTGCGGCTTTGCCGTCTTGGTCTGATCCCTTAGATGAAAAGACCTTCTCAGCTGGTTTCACACACACACACACACACACACACACACACACACACATATTGTGTAGACGCTGCCATCTCAGCACTTTTACAGCGTAGACCAGCAGCTTGGAGTGGCACAGAGACAGAGAAATGAGAGCGAAAGAACGGCAGAAAGGAAGGATGGATTAAAGGAGAGCAGACTATGGGCTGCCAGCGTGACCCCCCCCCCCCACA
>PYXC01000584.1:4322500-4335000 GCA_015244755.2 Tenualosa ilisha
AACTAATAAAGTGTTAAGATGTGAAAATTGCAAGCGTTTTGGGAGAGAACGAAGACTCATTTAACATGAGGTCAGTCAGTTTAGTAAGAACACCATCACCCCTCGGCTCGCCTCTTCTTCACTCCTCTTCTCTTCTATCCCCTTCTTTTTTCTGGTCTCTCCTCCTCCCTCTGTCCCTCCTTTTCTTGTCCCCTTCCCTTCTCACTTGTCCCCTGCTCTCTATCTCTCTCTCCCTCTCACACACACACACACAAACACACATGCCATTAGAGTTGAATGCAGATGATTTTCTGTAGTATCTAACACACAGACACACACACATTCTCTCTCTCTCTCACACACACACACACACACACACACACACACACACACATAAACTGTGAGACGGACATAGAGAGACTGTGCATCTTGTTGCACATTATAAAACTTCCAGCCCTCTTCCCCCTGGCACTACAGTTATCTTACCGCATGAAATCACATCCTCTGATGTAGGCCAGCGTGTGTGTGTGTGTGTGTGTGTGTGTGCTTATGTAAGTGTTTGTGTGTGTGTTTGTGTATGTGTGTGTGCAGGCCTCTCTCTCTTTTTCTCTCTCTCTCTCTGTCTCGTGAGTCTCTGTCTGTTTCTGTGTGTGGTGTGTGTGTGGTGTGTGTGGCAGATACCACAGAGAATCATCTGCATTCAGCTTCCATGGTATTAACTGATTGAACGAGCGTCCATTTTCCTGGGGCCGTGGTTCTGTTGCTGTGATTTGATTATGTTGGATTCTAGGCGTTGCTTTTCCATATCTTTGCATCTGCTTGTTGCTCTCTTACTCTATTGCTCTTTCATTCATTTTCTTTCCCTCTGTTTTCTCTCTCTCTCTCGTTTCTCTCTCTCCCTCTTTCAGTTTTTCTGTTAGTAGGGCATTTTTGGATAGTAGACGTGGGTAACTGGAGTGGTCTGAACATAAATCTGATTAAATGCTCTGTGTGTGTGTGTGTGTGTGTGTGTGTGTGTGTGTGTGTGTGTGCATACATGTGTGTGTCTGAATGTGTGTATGCGCAAGTGAATGTGTGTGTGTGTTTGGTGTGTGTGTTACATGTACATGTGTATTTGGGTTTGTATGAAATCAATTGGAGACAACAGTGTGTGTAAATATAAATTGGTGTGCCTGTATGAAAGGGTTCGTATGTGTGTGTGTGTGTGTGCGCGCGCTTTTGCACACTTGGACCTCAGCTCAGCACTCTAATCTCATTTGCAGAAGGGAACGGGTCGTTTCACATGACTGGTTTAACGCTGGGACTGGCGCAAAGGTTGTGCCAGTTTCTGTGTGTGTGTGTGTGTGTGTGGTGTGTGTGAGTTGAGTGGAGAGAGAGAGAGAGAGAAAAGAGAGAGGGTGTGCATACGTGTGTGAGAGGGTGTGCATACATGTGTGTATGTATGTGTATGTGTGTTTTTCAGTGTTTGTGTGTGTGTGTTTCAGTGTGTGTGTGCATGGGTGGATGGAATGACGACTATTTGTCTTGGACAGCATGTGTGTGTGTTCTTGTGAGTGTGTGCCTAGGGACGTTAGAAAGGAAAGCATGTGTTTTGTGTACATATCAAGCCCTGTGATCACACATGTGCACATGTGTGGTTGTGTGAGCAATGAGTGTGTGAGTGGGTGCATGCTTAGGGTTTGTGTGTGTGTCTGTGTGTGTGGTGTGTGTGTGTGTGTGTGTGTGTGTGTGTGTGTGTACGTGTAATTATGTGTGTGTGTGTGTATGTGTGTGTGTGTGTTTCTGCATGTGTAATTGTGTGGGTGTGTGTGTATGTGTAATTATGTGTGTATTGTGTGTGTGTGTGTGTGTGTGTGTGTGTGTGTGTGTGTGTGCAGTGAGCAAGTGAGCAGCTGTGTGCAGTGTTAGCATCTCCTGTCCCCTCTCAGCAGCTGTGGGGCTGAGGCTGCCTCCTCTCCACTTTATGTGGAAAAATGGCTGCCAGGAAAGGGGTAGAGGGAGCTACCAATGAAGTGAGCTCTGCTGCTCTCTCTCCTCCTCAAACACACACACACACACACACACACACACACACACACTCTCTCTCACACACACAGACTCACACACACACACTCTCTCACTCTCTCTATCTCTCTCACAAACACACACACACACTCTCTCTTTCACACACACACACACACTCACACACATACACACACACACACAGACTCTCTCTCTCACACACACACACGCTCACACACACACACTCTCTCTCTCTCTCTCTCTCTCTCTCTCTCACACACACACACACACACACACACACACATACACATACTGGCCTTTCTTGTGATGGGTGTTTGGAGCGCTGTGTTTACACATTTGTCATAACACAGGCTTTATTCTGTTCTAATGGACCATCAGAAATGATATCAAATAATGGAAGTTCTCCTGGGGGAGATAGGGGTATGGGCACTCGTGGTTTATGTTTATATATGCATCTACATGCATTTGTGTGTGTGTGGTGTGTGTGTGTGTGTGTGTGTGTGTGTGTGTGTGTGTGTGTGTGTGTGTGTAGACTTGGGGCAAAGGCCTAGTAAAGAACTGCAGGTTGTTTTCCATCACAGGTAATTATCAGTCATTCCAAAACTAGCACTGAAGTGTACGCCCATCCCTAATTCTTGTGTGTGTGCTTGTGTGTGTGCTTGTGTGTGTCTCTCTCTCTCTCTCCCTCTCTCTCTCTCTCTCTGTGTGTGTGTGTGTGTGTGTGCACATATGTGTAGACGTGTGTTTGTGTGTGTGTAGATGTGTTGATAAAGCACAAATGATTGTGCATAACAGAGATCCTGGGAGGAGTGAGTCCATGTTGGCTTACACTTAGACACACACAGACTTACACTTTCACACACAGACACACTACAAACACACTACCTCAGAGTCACACACAAACAATCACTTACACACTCACACACACACACACACACACACACACACACACAATGGATGTCCTTCTGTGTTCACAGTTGAAGGGCTCTCAGCACTTCATGAAGCCCCTCTGAAGCTCTTTCACCTTAAGGAACACCCAGAGATAGACAGAGAGAGAGAGAGAGAGAGAGAGAGAGAGAGAGAGAGAGAGAGAGAGAGAGAGAGAGAGAGAGAGAGAAATCATGTGTTTTACCAGGAAAGAGAGAGTAGTTTTTCTAACCAAAAACATTCTGCAGAGGTTGGTTCTTGGTTCTGCTCGGCTGCCATTTTGGGTTTCACTGCCGGCTGGCCCCTCGGCTCTGGGCCCTCGGCTCTGGGCGCTGGGCAGACGGGCAGGCGGATGAGTGTGTGTGTGTGTGTGTGTGTGTGTGTGGGTGGGGAGGCAGGCGGAGGAGTGTGTGTGTGTGTGTGTGTGTGTGTGTGTGTGTGTGTGTGTGTGTGTGGTGTGTGTGTGTGTGGGGAGGCAGGCGGAGGAGTGTGTGTGTGTGTGTGTGTGTGTGTGTGTGTGTGTGTGTGTGTGTGTGTGTGGGGAGGCAGGCGGAGGAGTGTGTGTGTGTGTGTGTGTGTGTGGGTGGGGAGGCAGGCGGCTGACTCATGTTGCTGGCTGGCCGGTGCTGGGCGGGGGCGGCGGAGGAGGTGGAGGAAGAGGAGGAGGATGGAGACTGGAGGCTGGAGGAGTTTGGAGCTCCTCTGCTCTGGCTCTCTGGCTCTCTGGCTCTCTGGCTCTCTGGCTCTCTGGCTCTCTGGCTCTCTGCTGCTGCTGTTGCTGCGGCACTGAGGTCTGGACTTGGCCGGTCCAGCCGTGTGGTTATCCGATCCGCACAGCTTTTCCCATCTGTGCTTCACTGGGCCTCTTCCCACTCCCACAGAGGAGCGCAGCATCTTGCTGCCCCCCCCCCCCCCCCCCCCCACACACACACGCGCACACACACGCGCACACACACACACACACCACCCTGACATTCCTCGGCCTGATAAGTAGCTGAGGGCTGATGAAGCTGGGGATGCCATTGGGATGCTGTGTGTTGGTCCTTGGGTCCATGTATCAGCCAGTGCTTGACAGTTTTAGTGGTACCATTAACCCCAGAGATGTGGAGCTATGGGTCTGTAACTTTGTGTTTGGTGTGGAGGGCACACACACACACACACACACACACACACACACACACAGACACTCTATCTCTCCCACTTACTAACACACACACGCACACACACACACACACACACACACACACACACATACACACACTGACTCTATCTCTCCCACACACACACAGACAGATACACACACACACACATACACACACACACAAGATAAACACACTCCTTAATTTATGGACTTTGTGTGTGCTGTCCAATTCTCCAGTCCAAATAAGAGGATGCTTCCAGAAAATGACAACGGCAGCAAACAGTTAGCGAGCCAAAGCTAACAGCTGACTGAGGTGCAATCCGCTGACTGCAGTGTTTGATTAGAGAGCACGCACACACACACACACACACACACACACACACACACACACGCACACACACACCAACTCACGCACACACAGCGCAGAAGCGAGAGGCTTTTAATCCCATCTTTCACACCCCGGTTACAGCATTAAAAGGCCATCCAAGATATTTAGCCTGATGCTAAAAGATGTCTTCCGCTGTGTGTACGTCTGTGTGTGTGTGTGTGTGTACGCCTGTGTGTGTGTGTGTGTATGTGTGTGTGTGTGTGTGTGTGTGTGTGTGAGTGATGGAGAGGAAGAGAGTGAAAAAAACACATATGCCCCAGTGAATGCTTGTGTTCTTGCAACTATATGCAGCAATACAATAGAAACACTCTCTCTAGGTATGCTTGTGTGTGTGTGCCTGTATGTGTGTTTGTGTGTTCCTCTATGTGTGTGTGTGTGTGTGTGTGTGTGTGTGTGTGTGTGTGTGTGTGTGTTTGAGAGGAAGAGAGTGAGAAAAACACCTATGCCCCTGTTAATGTTTGTGTAAACCATACCAACTATGTGCAGCGATACAGTAGAAACACTCTCTCTTGGTGTGTGTGTGTGTGTGTGTGTGTGTGTGTATGCCTGTGTGTATGAACAGCATGTCTGTGCGTACTGGAGTGTGTATTTGTGGCTGCTTTATGTTAGGGATATCCCTTTAAAGATGCTGGCCCAGCCCCTGATCTCACTCTCTCACACATTCACTCACACACTCACTCACACACACTGATATGCTTTGATTGGCCACCTCAAACTACCCATTTCTTGGCAGTGTATGCCTGTACGTGTGTGTGTGTGTGTGTGTGTGAAATGTATGCATACGTGTATGTGTGTGTATATGTGTGTTTAATTTCAAGTTAAATGTACAGTAGTTTTAGGGCTGTAGTGTCCTGCTTGTCACCAAGTAAACAAGTCAAGTAAGTTCCATTTGTCTCCCCAAGTCCTTGTAGACATTTAGTTGCGCACACACACACCTCTCCCACAGGCATGCTGCCCGCAGCTGCAGACAGCGATGTGCTGATGTGATAAGCTTTTACCCCAGGCAAAGAACGATTGTGTGTGTGTGTGTGTGTGTGTGTGTGTGTGTGTGTATGTGTGTAGGTATGTTTATGTCAGTGAGCAAGAGACAGACAGGTCTAAGGCAACGTGACTCCTTGCAGGTTTCAACATTCCTCGCCCACAGTGAAGGAAAGAGAGAGAGAGAGAGAGAGAGAGAGAGCGAGAGAACGAGGGAGAAAGAAGGAGGAGATGGAGGTGGGGTGGGTAGAGAAGGGAAATGACAAGGGTAGGAAGAGCAAAAAAGGAGATGGCAGAAAGATGTGCTGAAAGATTGAGTGTATGTGTGTGTGTGTGTGTGTGTGTGTGTGTGTGTGTGTGTGTGTGTGTGTGTGTGTGTGTGTTTGTGTGTGACATGGGGGAGACTTTATGAGCATGATGTCATGGCTGAGTGGCTTTGTGTGTAAAGTATAGGCTACCTACATGTATAGCCTTATCTTATGTAGCATGCACTGTGTGTGTGTGTGTGTGTGTGTGTGTGTGTGTGTGTGTGTGTGTGTGTGTTTATGTGCTGGGTTAGTGAAGACGTGCCGTTAGGTGGCATGTCTGTGGCCGTGGCCCAGATAAGGTTCTGGGGCTCTTAGCCCCGAGGAACAGTTCAAACACATTGTATAGGTACATCCATGAGGGCTGCAGTACATATAGGAGTGTGTATGTGTGTGTGTGTGTGTGTGTGTGTGTGTGCGTGTGTAGGATAGTGGAACATGGTGTGAGTGCATGTGTGTCTATGTGTGTGTGTGTGTGCCTGTCCCTGTCTGTTTCCTCATATTTTTATGTCATATGAGTGCTTTTGCTTATAGGATATGTGTGTGTGTGTGTGTGTCTGTGTGTGTGTGTGCACGTGGATGACTTCTCCCTCTCTGTCTATGTGTCTGGGCCCGGTGACGTGAACACAGCCATGGCTGTGAGCCATCTTAGGGCAATGTGATCCACTCTGGTAGAACCATCAGTGACTCTCCACTCAGCGGCCCCTCAATTGACCCGCTCCTGTCGGGAATAATACTCACAGTAATCAGTTTAGGACGGGTGTGTGTGTGTGTGCGTGTATGCGTGTGTGTGTGTGTGTGTGTGTGTGTGTGTGTGAATGCCATAATTTGATATGCGTTGCAATATCTAATACTGAATGGTGTGAGGTTTTTTGTCTGTATTTGTTTATGTCTGTTGAGGTTTTTCAGTGTATACATGTGTCAACTTTGTGTTTTTATTGTCTGTGTGTGTGTGTGTGTGTGTGTATATGTGTGTGTGTTTGTGTATGTGTGTGTGTATGCTAGTCTAAGTGCTTTGAAAGGAAATTTCTTCATGTTCTCACACTCTGCTGCCTCTGTTGTGTGTTGCAGGGACCCTGCAGAGATGATCCCTGGGACCTCCCAAAGTGTGTCCGACACCTGGAGTGTGTGCGTGTGTGTGTGTGTGTGTGTGTGTTTGAAGGACAGTCTTCTCCTGTGAGCCATAACCTTGGTCTATTGAAGTGTCCCAATGCTGGAAACGTGTGTGTGTGTGTGTGTGTGTGTGTGTGTCGTACCGATGCTGAGCACTGGTGACCTCTCACTGAGGTTCACACATGCTGTGCCGACAAGAGGAGGTTGAATTTTCCAAGCTGCTTCTCCTCGGAAATGGACTGTGGATAATTTCAAACAAGAATGTTTTTTTGGAAAACGGAGCAGGATCCTCTCTGGAATGTTTTTGGATCCTCTCTCTCCTTCTCTGTTTTTTATCTGGACATTTGAACTCTCCCAGGTCTGTGGATGCAAAAGCTGTGGGGTGCATATATGTGTATGCAAATATGGAACTGTGTGTGTGTGTGTGTGTGTGTGTGTGTATGTGTGTACTTGTGTGTATATGTCTGTCTACAAGCATTTCAATCTATGTCTCTCAGCTACAAACACCAAGTCTCCTGTTACCAGCAGGAGTATGACTGTGTGACAGGACGTTGGGCATGAAGGAATGATAACTTATACGAGTTCCCCCATTTTTCCTGCCATTCTCAAATTGGACTCAGGTTGGATTGGGCAGTGGCCCTGGCTTGTGTCTCCATACCCAGGTGCAGTGGAAGCCTGTTTTGATGTGTTCTGCTGTCTGCTTACATTAAACTCATACTCTTTGCTGATGCTGTGAATGTTGGCCAATAAAACATGGAGTGTATTTTGGCATGGTCTGTCATTGTGTCAGGTAGTGTCTTGCCGGGTGATCTGTTTGGAATTTGAACACCTGAGAAACCAAAGGTACTTCTCAATTTATTTTCTCTCTTCTTTCCCTCTCTTTCTTTCTGTGTCTCTCTCTCTCTCTCTCTTTCCATCTTCCTCTTTCTTTACTGAGCACACATTCTCTGTTGAACTGAATAAACATCACTTAATTAAGACTGTCAGGTCTTTATACCCTCTGTCTGATTTACAGCAATCAATAAATCACACAAGTCATGTTGTGTCTACCTGTGGATGGCTTCAGGGCAGAACAGCACCTGTGTATGTAGTTGTGTGTGTGTTTGTGTGCCTGTGTGTCTTTGTGTGTGTGTGTGTGTGTGTGTGTGTGATGAGAAGAGTGACCAGTCTGCCAGTGGCACATCCTGTTTAGTTTCTGTCAATGCCCATCTTCAGCAGACTGATTTACAGGCTATGGGAGCACTATGATTAGGTGCTGATGGAGTGATACTGGGCAAAACAATGTCAGTGTGCCAAACCACACACCCACGCACACACACCTGGGTCACACTGGAATGATGCCACACGTGTTTTAGCTGGCAGCTCCTGAAATGTGAGCTTCTTCCTGGTTGGCGGTAGTAATGCTGAGTAATGATGATCTGGCATCAGTCAGTGTCAAGCCCATCATCATCATCACCATTGTCATGTTAAACAGTGCTCAATTCTCCACTTATTACGTAGTTTAGCTAAAAGAAAAAAAACATTAAGGGTCACATGATCAGCAATTAATGTGTACCAAGGCTATAGGTAAGGAGTTAGGAGTGTAATGACACAGTCTCTCATTTGATACACAATTTATGATTTATGTTTTGATACACACACAGTAGTGTATCAAAACATAAACATACTGTGTGTGTATCACAGTACTGTGATACACACACATTAGTATAGTAGTAGTAGTAGTAGTAGTCAAAGTCAAAGTCAGCTTTATTGTCAGTTCTTCACATGTACGAGACATACGGGGAATCGAAATTACGCTTCTTACTATCCCATGCTTAAACAAAGACGGACATTGAACATTGAACATTTAAGACAATTGAGTTAGACATTAACCATTTCACAAACATTGAAGTGCCAGGCAAGACTAAATGGAGTAGTGTAGGGTACTGGTGTCCTTACCTATCCTAAGTGTGGCAAGTAACATACTTATAGTAACATTTTTCCCTAACAACTACAGCAGTCAACGAAGTAACACTGAAATCAAACTAGGATCTCAAAGTTATTTATTCCTTCTTTGTACAAAAATGCAAAAATTAAATATCAATCTTGCATTATTTCCTAAAACTCAGAGAAACAATACATCAGGATGTCCTTCATGACACATGTTTTGAAATAGACATCTGTCATTTCTGACCCGTAAAATGCCATGATGTTAATACCTACAATTCATACTGACATGTTTTTGCGTCTCGATATAGCTGCATGACAGTGCACTGTCATACCCCTTTACAACCCCCCCCCCCCACCCCCCCACCCCCTGGTTGAACTATTACTGAACATCACCTTGACCAAATTGACCACTGGTCTTAACCTGTACCACAAATTATAGTTATGAGTGTCAACAGCCACTTTGTTGATGATGTGCTGAGCATCTGAGCATGTGCTGTGGGCGGATATGCAAGTGAAGCATGACCATATCTGTCAACAGGACTGTGATTAAGACTGACAGTCTGAGAGCTATTTATAAATCACTGATCAGGTCTGATGGGGCTTGTGACCTAATGTGTTAAACGTTCCATTGATGCGACCGGAATTTCCCCTCAAAAGTATCCAATCTACCTTTGCAATCTACCTTTGAGATGTTGACATAGTGATGGTAGCATAACTGAATGTCTGAATAATATATAAGTGTAGGAATCAGTTCTTGTCATGTTTATCATGGATCACTGATTAAGATCACAAGCAAGCAGGTCTGACAATAGTAGATATTTATGTATTTGTGGTCACTCGTTTTTTTCCCAGGAATAAAACAGTCAACGTTGCCACATCATCATGACACTGTTAAAAAGTTACAGTGAGTCAGCAGACGGTTGTCATTTGATCTTTCACAGAAATTACAGAAACTGGAAATCTATCTGTGTATACGTGTACCCTCGTCCACACCTGGTGAAAAAAAGACAAAAACAGTCATCTCTATGTTCTTTTTCACCACCCATGAATGAACTGAAGTAAAACCCACATAACAGGAGTATAATTTGACAGGCTGGGATTTATCTTAACTGCACTCTGACTTGACAGATTCAATGTTTGTTCATTTTTTCCTAAACTTTTGAAACAACTGAACCACATTTGTCTTTTTTAATTCACTATGCTTAAAGCACATTGTATTCTGCATGAAGCCTACTAATAAAGGAAAATAAATAAAAACAATCTATGACCAAAGTATTGCAGGCATTCAACCTCATCCCTACACTGATTAACAGAGAAATATCTGACTTGACTAATCTGTATTCTGTTTGGAAATATACAAAAAGAAGAAAGATTCAATTTCATAAAATGTTTTAGTCGTTTCAGTCTAGTTGTGTGAATCTTTAATTATATGTGGATTTTTCTGTTAGACTACTTAAAACATGAAGGCTGCTTGTGTCTGTGAAAAGTCTCAGTCATCCAGGTCATGGCAGTCAAAAGTGTTAAGTTGTATGCAACTGGATTGGAGCTTGAAGACGTTTCAGCTTTCATCCAAAAGGCCTTTTCTAGAGCCAGGAGACATAGCTCCCTGACTGTAGGTGGAGCTGTGAGCTGTCGACCAAACCCACCTTTATGTGACAATTGGTCACAAGAGTCACTCATTAACATAATTAGCATAAGTCAATGTGTGAATTGGAGTGAGGGTCATTATGATCTCCGGACTCAGAGAGTGTGAACTGGTCTGATGGTGAAGAGCAGGTAAACTTCCTGGGATGGGATCTCAAAGCAGAATGGTATGTAGCAGATAGATGATGATGTACCCCCCCCCCCTCCCCCCGTTCCTCTGTGGACATAGATGGCCTCATTCACTCCTTTCTCATATCATCCTGTCTTCCTTGTCAAAAATGTGAGTGTCAGTGTCTTCTCCTTCAGATGTAGATGTGCTGAATCCTGTCCTGATGAAGTCAGCCTCCTGTGTTGGGCCATGCATTTTTTTAAGCAGTTGCTTAGTTTCTCCAATATACAGATCTGGGCACTCCTCACTGCATTGTACTGCATAAACCACATTGTTGAAGCATTGGGTATTGGGGTGAACCCAGCCTCTGTCTGAGGGCGTTCCTGGCTCGAAGTAGACTGGGATGTTGTGCTTGCTGAAGATTCTCTTTACTTTCTCAGATAATCCAGATATGTAGGGGAACACCATCTGCTTCGTTCTGCTTTTCTTGGTGTCGGTTGGTGTTTTGGTTCCATTTCCCCGTCTCTTCCCTGTCTTTATGAATGAAGTTGGGGTAAGTTCTTAGTGCCTCTTTGATGTGATGTGTGTATGTTCCTTTTCTTTTACTTCTGTTTTAGATGGGATGCTCTCTGACTCCCAGTTTGTGTTTTAAAGGGTGATGAGAGTCAAAGAGTAGGTATTGGTGGGTGTTTGTGGATTTCCTGTAGACTTCTGTGACAAGGCTCCCATCATTCTCACCAAGTGCCTCACAGTCCAGAAATGGTGGTTTCTAGTCTATGGTGTCCTCCCTGGTGAACTTGTGACTGTTGACTGAGTTGATGTGTTTAGTAAAGGCCTCCACTTCTTGGCTTTTGATCTTGCACCAAGTGTCATCCACATATCTAAACTAATGGCTAGGTGTTACTCCTTTGAATGAGGTCAAGAGCTTGGCTCTCCACCTCCTCCGTGTAAAGGTTAGCTGCAAGGGGTGACAGAAGAAGTGAAGTAGGTTTTTGGACGAAAGGTGAAATGTCTTCAGGCTCCAATAGTTCAGTGCAGTTGCAGGTTCCGACTTTTATACCTAAAGCCTTGTTTTCTGATTGTTTATGATGGAATACAATGGTTAAGTTGAATTTTTGGTAGCGCCCCTCTCACCTGCAGAATGGCTGCATAGGTGCACTGCTGCAATCTTTCCTAAAACGCATTAAACTTTTGTTTGTAAAGACATGAAAAACTTTGAGAGATCAGTAATGTCAGTATCAGTAAAATATCAATCTCAACCATTGTATTTGATCATAAACAATCCAAAAAACAAGGCCTTATGGGTAAAGTCCTGAAGCTACCCTTTAACACTGTTGAACACAGGCTGCTCCTTTTCCACAGATTCATTAGCATTCCAAGCCCATTTAGCTGTAGTTGATAATAATTTACCACAGTGAGGCCTAAGAATTGTATTAGTCTATGCCAAAGGACAGTTGATTTGAAGCCTTATTAGGCTGTAAAAACAAACATGATAGTTCACTGTCATGTAGATTTTTCTAAGTAGCTGAAACAGATATAGAACTTTTACACTGTCTGCAGTGTTTCCTAGCGTGAAGACAACATAGCAACACTACAGAATCATAGAAAAGGGATATTTATTTGTGTCTTTTGAGAATAGCTTTGGACACTTACATGTAGTTCAACTTTTTCTTTGTCTTTCTCTTACATTTCAAACAACACAATCCATCAGCTTTGTATTGCTTTCATGAAACACACAGACTACTACAACAGGATTAGATGCAGCTCCAAGGACAGGGGTGCTCACAGGCAACCACAAGCTTCAGTACCAATGACAGCTACAAATCACCTTTGAACCAGCTGTGGTGGACTGCAGATGGTTGTTTTGGTGTTCAGCTCCTCTGGCCACCTCTCAAGATATCTTGTGTGGTAGCAAACACACACATTCATCCCAAAGGATCTGGGCTTCCCCATGTGGAGTGATGA
>PYXC01000584.1:4340000-4347500 GCA_015244755.2 Tenualosa ilisha
TCAAGCCAAGAGTTGTGTGCTGTGATGAAGACTGATTGTGGAGGTGTGGTGATATAAGCATTCGTTGATGAAACAGCAACAGCAGCAAAGAGACAGCTAGATAGAGAGGGGGAGAGGAAACAGAAATGGATGAGTGGAGCTTAGCGACCTCTGGGATCCTATGTCTTTGTGTGAGTGTAAGTGTGTGTCTGTGTAGGTGTATTTGGGTATGATGATGACATATTTTTCTCCTCAGAGTGGGAATGCGTTGAGTGATGAGACTTCTTCATCTCTCCCTCTCTCCCTCTCTCCCTCTCTCTCTAATCCCCATTGAGAGCAGACAGTGGCTGGGGTTGGGGTGCAAGGGCTGGGTGAGGAGGAGGGGAGGGGGGGGAGGCTGACATGCATGGGAATCTGGAGTTCCATTCAGCAGTAATTATCAGCATCAATACAGCCAGCGCTGAGGGAGAAGAGAAGGGGGGGGGGCAGTGAAGTGCCACAAGACCCAAGGGCCAACGGAGGAGGGGGAGAGAGAGGGAGGGGAGAGAGAGAGAGAGAAGGACAGAGAGATTTTATGTGCCATGTATTCATGTTGGACCTATCAATAATGTTGTCTGTCCATCACTGACAGCATAAGAATAGGCATGGCATGCCATGAAATCAGAGCAGGATCTAAACAGTGGGAAGGAATGAGAGTGTGCAGGAAAGAACTTCTGTTGCACTTTCTGCTTCTCCTGCAGTACGGGGAAAATGATTCAGAAACAGCATGCAAACTTATTTCACATTACAAATAATTTTATCCCTCAATGAATTTGTACAGTTTTGTAACATTTTTTAACAGAGCACTCTCTGACTGTTGCGTGCATCTTGAGTACTGAAAAACACTTTAAGAAACCAGTTATTCTTCAGTGGATTTGTACAGTTTTATGTCTCTCTCTAGCTCTGGAAAATTAGGCATATCTGCAATACATGCTTTTGCATACATCTTGATTAATGACAAACATTTTAAGGGACCAGTTCTTTTCATTTCTATTTGATTTTTTTCTCAGCCACGTGATACCTAATAAAACAAGAGGCAAGTGCCTCAGTATCACTTAATGTCAGTCCTGTCAGGATTCTGATGCAAGTAAATGGCTTCAGTGGCTTGTGTTGGCAATCCCAACCATTCTCTTGTGGTTGGGTTCACACCTCAGTAATATGTGTGTGTGTGTGTGTGTGCGTGCACGTACGTGTGTGTGTGCGCGTGTGTGTGGTAGAAAGATGGTAGGAAGAGAGGATGACAGAGATAGTGCCAGGCAGCTGGCTTTCCCATCATACATCACTCTGACAAGTCATTTCACTTCTGGGCTCAGAATTCTGTGTATGACCACCTCAAACAGCCGACACATACTCAGAGAGCAATTTTCTCTCTCTCTCTCTCTCTCTCTCTCTCTCTCACACACACACACACACACAAACATACACACACACTCATACACTTACACTTCTCACTTACAAAAAAACAAACACACACAGGGAGAGAGAGAGAGAGAGAGAGAGAGAGTGAAAGAGTGAAAGACAGACATATAGACAGCGAGAAACACATATATTAAAACACAAAAAAAACATGCACACCAAAAGACTGTTGTAAGGTGTCGACCACGAGCCGTCACACACTCTGGCTCCGTGTATCTTTTTATGTGTGAATCACATTTTGTGAAGTTCTCAAGAAACATTCATGAAACATCCAGAGTGTGTGTAACACGTTTCAGTTGCAGGCTGCACATATCTATTTGTCACTTTGTGTTTATTTATTTACACATTTTTTTAAACTTGCAGTTTTTTTGCATTTCAAAAAGTTTCTACTTTTCTATTATTTCTCGGCTACACAGAGTGTGTGACCCTGTTCTATTTCTATTAGAGATGTTCCAAAGAGTGTGTGACCCTGTTCTATTTCTATTAGAGATGTTCCCAAGAGTGTGTGACACTGTTCTATTTCTATTGGACTACACGTGTATGCTTGTGTAGAGCGATAGAAGGCCATTCTCTAGTTGTGTCAGAGGTGAGATTTAGTCTGGTGTGAGGAAAGGTCAGAGGTTGTGGTAACACCTGTCCAGGGAATGACTCAGCCTCTGGGAAAGCCATGGGAAAGCTATGCAGCACTGGACATCTCTCTCTCTCTCTCTCTCTCTCTCTTCTCTCTCTGTCTATCTCTTTCTCTCCCCCTTTTATGTCATTGTTCATTCATAATATATATAGACATTCATGGGCTTGTTTAACAGCTGTAACAGTTGAATGCGTTAGAGTGAAGAGGACAATATATATATATTATATACACATATAATCTACATATTTCTGCATAGGTGTCTGCGTTCTCTTTAAGGCATCTCTGTGGGCAGGGCATTGTGTGGATTGCTTTACTTCAGACTGGGAGTATGCGAGTGTGTGTTTGCATGAAACACTTGAATTTCATGGGCTCCTGTGTGGAACTTGCACAGGGGTGAGGAACAGGCCAGACACACACATTCTCACTCTGTCTCACACACTGTCCTGAAAAGTGACCTGTTGCTAGGTTACCTGGCGTACTCACACACACACACCAGTAACTAGGAATTTGTGTGTGTATGTGTGTGTGCGGGGGGTACAGAGTGTCAGGGACAGTTCCATGATCAATACCACTCCTGGTCTTATCAGGCATGGATAATCAGTGTGCTGTTTACTGAGTATATACACAAAAACACACACACACACACACACACACCCAACCTGTCAACTGATTGAGCTACATTGAGCTGTTTACCTTGATTTTTACACATAGATGTCCAGGGAGAGAGGGAGAGAGGAAAAGAGAGAGAGGGAGAGTTTACTTCGAGTCAGTGTCCATGAAGCAGTAGACACATAAAGGCTCAGAAATATCCAGAATGATTTTGAATAACTGACATAAGTTGATAGAAACTTTCAAAGACCTGCATCACCAGAGTTAAAAAGTGTTTTTGTTATATCTAATGATTTCAGTTATATCTAATGACATCAGTAATTCAAATGCATTATGGGTACTTCATAACCCTTTATAAATGTGCTCTAATGCTTTACAGACACAGATTTTAAGTAAAGTGCTACCGCCGTAAGCATCTCTCATGTCTGTAATTCTCTGATTTGCTCTCTATTTTTCATGTGACCCACCAGGGTAATTTGTAGCTTACACGTCACCAAAAACTCAACGTTTTAGAGCAAACATAGAATAACATTTCTGCGTTCTTTTGTGGATAGATTTATAAAATCAAATGTCTACATGTTGATAAGTGCACATAGACATTTCTGACCAATCAGTGGTGCTCAGTATCATATTTTGTACAGCAAGTTGTTTGTTTCTATAGCCTAAGCAGGACTAGCAATAGCTCTATTTTCAACTCCTGAATCCTGAGATTAGACTACGTTTAAATTAGCATTCTGAATATTCATTTTGCCATTTGTATTCAGCCATGGTAATACCTTATTGTTCCTCTGCTTCAAATGCACTGAGGACTTCAGCTTTAAAAGATCCAATGTGTAACTGCTGAGCATTTACCAAAGTAAAGACTCTTATTCAGGTTTGGATATTTTGGCTGAGCGACATTCCAATTTACTGTTATTTGATTTTTAGTCTCGATTTGCTAGCGTTCTAACAGCTTGTCTTCACTTTCACAGATAATGTGATTAATGTTATTTTTAAAAGCAGCCATGGTCTGATACAATCTTTATCAGTGATTGTGTGAGCTTGGGTAGTGTCAACACTGGCTGACTGAGGCCATGTCATAATTCAGATCTTGGGTTTGTGATTTTAAAAAATATTGTCTTGTTTGTCTTGTTAGTTTAATGAAATTGGAGTTTCTGACTTTTTTGTTAATGTCAATTTACATTGGCTTTTAGAAATGTTTGCATCACCTCATCAGGTTTCCATGCAACAGCAGTTTTTGTATCAAAAGAAATTTTAAAAAGTAATTCAGCTCTATCTCAGTCTGAATCCTATAGTTTATGTAAAATCCTCATAGGCCCATTTACTGTAATAAATTACAGTGAAATAAAATGTCCAATGAAAAAACACATCTGACTTTTGGTTACCAAACCCTCTTTTGTTCATGGTGACATGTGTCTATATACTATGCCATGATTATTGACAATGTAAAGACAGAACAATTTACCCACACATTTACCAAGGTGGTGGGACAGCTCTGTAGGTTCAACCTCTTTGTTCTCTTGAGCCAAACTAACTAGTACCAGGGTGTGTCAGGACGTGAGTCTGCCATCCGACTCAGTAAACGTAAGCAAGCAGTGGACTGGGCAAGCCCAGAGAGGGTTGCGGACGACAAACATTACCCAAGCAAAGTCAATACGCTCTCAGAACGCATAAGAGGTCATAAAACCGTGAAGAATGTTCCCCTGCAATGCTCAAACACATCAGTCGTATGTTTGCTCTTCATGTACAGAATGTCTCAAGGTCACAAGGTCACCTCTCAAGCCCACAGTGGCTGGGAGGAGGAGGAGGAGGAGGATGATGCTGAAGAAGTATGATGAAGGTTATCTGTGTCAGAGGGCTGTTATGAGACTATGCTAGAGCAAGCTGTGAGTGGTTCTGAACACACACACAGTGTATTTTGAGTTCTTCACTGTTTCATTCAGTGTCAAATTTAATATAACTCTAACATAACATATAACTTTGTCTTGAAAGTTCTTCCTCCAATTCTGTGTACATACAGGTATGTACTGTATGTATGTATGTATGTATGTATGTATGTATAGCAGTTGATTTAGATGCTATAAGAAGCTTTTGTGATATAGTGGATATTTTTCTGCATGTTTCTGTGTCTGAAAATGTTTACTTCTGTGGAGGGTTAAAAACTGCCTGCAGTGTATATTCTGTGCATGTATGTGTGTGTATATATGTATGAGGGTGAAGGCATGTGTTTAGTCCCTCTGCTGTGTGTCTGCTTGCTTGTATTTATGTATGTGTGTGTGTGTGTGTGTGTGTGTGTGTGTGTGTGTGTGCGTTTGTGATTTTGTTTGTGTGTGTATGTGAATGTGTGTGTTTGTGATTATGTGTGTGTGTGCGTGTGTGTTTGCGTGCACCTCTGAATTAGAGCAGCTCTTTTATGTGCACAGTCCTGATTATAATAATGACGACTCAGGGCTTTTCTCCTCTGGGCTGGCGCTGAAAGGAGGCTTTGTCCTGCCGCTCAGCCTACTTGAAACACCGCCACCGAAAGCCAATGCTGTGTGATAGTCATCGGCAGGCCTCCATGAACCAGTCTACTGCTGCCTCTCTCTCCCTCCCTCCCTCCCTCCCTCCCTCCCTCCGTCCCTCTTTCTCTCTCTTCTTTCTTTCTTTCTCTCTTTCTTTCTCTCTCTCATTCTCTTTTCTTTCTTTTTCGCTCCCTCGTCCGTAACCAGAGCCGGTCCCTGCCTTACGAGAAACCGAAGATGTGCTCCATGTTTAATAATCTGAGAGAGAGAGAGAGAGAGAGAGAGAGAGAGAGAGAGAAGGGGGTGGTAGTTGGATGGGTGTTCAGGAAGAACTCCCTGTCCCATCTCTGATGGAACGCGGAGGAGCGCATGAGTGTTGAAATGATATTTGGAATGGGGGGATGATGAAACGGATATCTGTGTTCTGACAGGTAATTATGTTGATGGGCAAACGCAGCACAGACAATGCAGGGCTCCTGGCCAGAACAGACGCCAAGTTCGCGCAGACTCTCCACCTACAAAAATACTCTTTCATACACACACACACACACACACACACACACACTGACACATACACACACTCTCACATACACAAATTTGCATTCATTCATGAGTGAATTTCATGCACATGTAATTATCTAAATACATCCACAAATGGTTGCAGTAACAAACCTCCAGTCAATTTCACATATATTTTTTTCATGACATCTTTTTTTCTAGTGTCATGTGGACAAAAAAAATTCCTGTTGTAACAATTGAAAACTTTCAGAAAATCCATGTGTGTGTGTGTGTCTGTTTAAAATTAGTCCCATATTATTGCCTTTTTTCTGTAAGTGTGTTTGTGTATGTGTGTGTGTGAGAGAGAGAGAGACAGAGTGTGACTAGGGAAAGGCCTGTGTGTAGACGGTGCTCACACCTCCCTGTGAATGTCTGTCCTGAGGGAGCTGGCGGGATCAGGACAGCCCTTCGGTCGGCCCCCAGCCCAGCGCCCTGATGTCCTGAGAGGCCCCAGCCCAGCGCCCTGATGTCCTGAGAGGCCCCAGCCCAGCGCCCTGATGTCCTGAGAGGCCCCAGCCCAGCACCCTGATGTCCTGAGAGGCCCCAGCCCAGCGCCCTGATGTCCTGAGAGGCCCCAGCCCAGCGCCCTGATGTCCTGAGAGGCCCCAGCCCAGCACCCTGATGTCCTGAGAGGCCCCAGCCCAGCGCCCTGATGTCCTGAGAGGCCCCAGCCCAGCGCCCTGATGTCCTGAGAGGCCCCAACCCAGCACCCTGATGTCCTAAAGGGCCCAGCCCAGCACCCTGATGTCCTGAGAGGCCCCAACCCAGCACCCTGATGTCCTAAAGGGCCCCAGCCCAGCACCCTGATGTCCTGAGAGGCCCCAACCCAGCACCCTGATGTCCTAAAGGGCCCCAGCCCAGCACCCTGATGTCCTGAAAGGCCCCAACCCAGCACCCTGATGTCCTAAGGGGCCCCAGCAGGCATCCAGCTGGGAAGAGGACAGGAGAGAGAGAAAGAGAGACAGAGAGAGAAAGAATGAGAGAGAGAACCACAGAACAGGAGGTCATACACTCTATTTCACACTCTAATTTTACATTTTGGTGAATTTGGGCTAATTTAATCCCTATTTTACATTGATTTCCTGCAGGCACACACCCCACACCCTGAGGCAGTCAATGAAGCATTGTCTGCCTTAAATATAACCACTCTGGCACAGCCCCGGACAAGAGACAAGAGAGAACGGCGACCAGCTTAGGAAAACACACAAAGAACTCAGGCCAGTGGGGAACTTTGTCCATTTTGGCTTGTGTGTGGAAGTACAGGCAGGTGAACAGGTCTTGGAGGGGGGTGGGGGGGGGCATGAAGACCCGGTGGGTTCCGCAAGGTCTTTCCAAGACTCCTCTCTAAGCCGGGAGGACCACAGGCTTTGGAACGTTCTCACCTCGGCCCCCTCCGTGGGAGCGTCGTCCACCCCCTCCCCCGATCCCCCCGCCTCCAACTGGAAGGAGAGCGGCCTCTTTGGATGGCGCTAAATTGCTCCATTTACGCGTGTCAGCGCATGAAAAGTCGAGGCATCCACATATCAAATGATGCCTTTCCTCGATCGTGGCACTTCCATGGAAGAGAAACCCCGACCGGGCTAATTTCAGAAAAATATCCAAATTATGATTCATTTTGTGGACTTGTCCATTAGACGACATTAACATAATGTGTCCTCTGTAGGAAAGTGGGGGAGAGAGAACGTTTGTGTGTGTGAGTGAGTGTGTGTATGTGTGCGTATGTGTGTGTGTGCGCACATGTGTGTAAGGGGGGGGGGGGTGAAA
>PYXC01000584.1:4352500-4357500 GCA_015244755.2 Tenualosa ilisha
TGTGTTATGGTTTAACTCCTCAAAACACTGTATATGTTCTTCAATATAGTGTACAGGCTGCAGAAAATGTGTGTGTATGTGTGTGTGTGTGTGTGTGTGTGGTGGCTTTAACTCTTTAAAACACTGTGTATGATGTACGATATTTTTAAAATAACTACATGTGCCACATAGAATGAATTCATCTAAAGATGTAGTGACACACAAGAGCCTTAATGCAATGCCCTGTAGATCAACACAGATGGAGCGCTAAAGAAATGGCCTTTTCCCGCTAGGTTTCTGCTAGCTGCCTGTGCGTGCATATTTTAATAACCACAATTTTACTGCATTATTGTTTTTTTCCCTCGTTCTTCTACTGTTAATAGACTTTTACAGCTTTCGCCACTTTTATTCTGTCATTATGATCATTTACTGTCATAGTTGGGCCTTGGCAGGCCTGGCCGTGACGGCGGGAGCCAGTGAAGTGGGTGTTGTGTGGCGCAGCGTTGCGCCGGCAGTGAGAGGCCTGCGGCGCTGTGGGTCCCTGGCTGAACGGCTTCACTGCTGTGTTTACTGCAGCCCGGCCCACTGGCACAAAGGAAGCGGGCCCCAGAGTCTTTGTGCGAAACATGCAAAAAAAAGTACTTCTGAACAAATGACAAATAATCACCCTCTGCGGTCAGTGTGTATGTGTTTACGTCTCAGGGTGTGTGTTTATATGTGTGTGTGTGTGTGTGTGTGTGTATGTGTCTGAGGGAGAGAGAGAGTCAACCGCAAAAGAGAGATTTGGACGTATCAGTGAGGGCACTGATGATTAATTTCTGAAATTCAAGTTCTCTCTCTCTCTGTGTGTGTGTGTGTGTGTGTGTGTGAGTGTGTGTGTGTGGCAGCTGGAGTGTGTTAACAGGCTGGCTGCAGAGGGGTGTTCTCTCTATCTGGCACAGTGCACAGTAGGAGTGGAAAACAGCAGATCATACAGCAGCTCCTACCATAGACACACCTGACTCATAAACTCACACACACACACACACACACACACACACACACACACACACGCACGCACACATCCATGCACACACACAAGCACAGTTTTGACATTCATTTGTTGTATGTATGTGTATTTGAATGTGTGTGTGTGTGTGTGTGTGTGTGTGTGTGCGCGTTTCTATTATTTGTACCACGTGTGACTTACTGCTTTCTTCAGTTCACCTTCTGTAGGGTTCTGTAGGGTCTTGAGGGTTTCCCTCAATCTCTCCTGACCACATAAGAAGAATGAAGAGGAGACAGAGGGGGGCGAGCTGTAGAGTCTTCCCCAACCTCATCCCACATCTGTCTGGCCAACTCCTCTCCATCTCTCTCTCATTCTCTTCATCTCTTTCTCCCTCCATCTCTCTCTCTTTTTCTGGCCCCAGATGGTCCTACAGCTCTGAGGCCAACTGGATCTCATAGACTTGTGGGAAACCTGGCTGGTATCTCCATTTAGCGGTCTGAGCCTGTCTGGTATCTAAGGGAAAGGGAGATACAGAGAGAGTGCACAGCAGCAGACTACAGACACTATAAACACTCAATAACACAACACAACATGCTATAAACACTTAATAGCACCAAAACACGTGTTTGCCATAAACACGCAAAATACAAATCAACAACATGTACTCTGTATGAAGAAACAAACAAAAGATCCCTAAGTTGTCACTCCACCATTGCCACAAGACATAATGGCAAACATGTACCCATACTCGTGCTCGTACTCGTACTGTGATGTACATGTAGGGTTCTCTATATGTACCCTATATGAACAAACAAACCTACAGATCCTGGAAAAACTGGCATAAGCTTTGGATCTACCATTGTTATAGCATGGCAACCATATTGTATTGTGCATAAACATTATGCCCACGGACTATATTGTGTCATTATTTGTACTCAACATGAACAAACAAGTTACACACACAGATCCTGGATAAACTATCACTCCACCGCTGGAATTAGACATGATGGCAAACATTTAGCCATATTGTGTGGAAATGATTGAATGGTAATGTAACTAGTTTGCAGAGATCTGTCATGACTGACTGTATCACTATCGGCTTCCACAGGGAACAAAATGTACTGCCTCAAGGCAACACACTGCAGCCTGTGCTGCCTTCTGCAGATAAGCGGTTAAAAACAGATTCCACAGACGACAGACCTAATGTTCAACAGCTCCCTGTTAGCATTAGCAATAGCATAGCTGAGACTTGCCGCTGGCTGTTTCTGATATGGCACAGTCTCTTTCCCGGGATCTCGGGAGAGTTTCTAAGAAGTGTCTTGCTAACTTCTGTCACAGTCCTGGTAGTTAAACCATTGTGTATAACTGGGTGTAACAGGATAACATGCAAGGCAGTGACAAGTTAGCAACGGTGCTTTCTAGAAACTCACACCTGATCCAGACAGGAAACAGGGCGCAGTCTTTCCCCCTTTCCACACGTGACCACATGCAGGCTGGCGTCACGGAGAGAGGCTGCTGGAGAGACCGCTGTCGGACGAGTCGGAGCCTGTTAGCGCCGCTAAGGCATTAGCTCATGTTGGTCCGCTCAATGTTTACTGGGCCTGATACTGTACACCTTGTTCAAGTGCAACCCAATCCCACACAAAGGTGTGCTGCAGCCCAGCCAAACAAACAGCAGAGACATCGCCTCTCAGTGGGCTGCTTCACTCAACCTCAATTCACAAGTCCTCTCCCCACTCTGAACATGTTACTGTCAGTCAGAAGTGAGTTGTACATCCCCAGCGCCCCCATACACACACACACACACACACACTAGACAAGCACATGCAGACATACAGATACACTTACACACACTCATATGTGTACACTCATGTACATGCACACATAAACACACATAAACACACACAAACACACACACACACACACACACACACACACACACACACACACACACTCATCCAGACACAAAGGTGCCAGTGTTGATTCGTCTGTGGGTTTAATTCTTTATTTGAAGGGGACGAAGGGAGGGGGACTTCCTGCATGAAAAGGTGTTATATTTCTGTCCCACACAAACAGGCCTTGTCTCGCAACGTAATTTAGCTGCCATCTCCCAGAGCTGAGAATAGGAGGAGAGAGCAAGGGAAAGAAAGAAGGAAAGAGAGAGAGCAAGAGAGAGAGAGAGAGAGCAAGTAAAAGGGAGGAAAAGAGTGAGAGAGAGAGAAAAAGAGAGAGAAGGAGGGTGGGAGGGAGGTTCAGTTGGAGGGCACGTTTATATAGATGTCACCTTGACGATACCTGAGCAGTTTGAAAGGGATATTATGGGATGCCACCTCATGCTGCCAAGAGCAGGGAGTTTTTTTTTTCCCCTCGGTCAAATAAATGTGTTCATGCCATCTTGAGTTTCACTGAGCTTCTACCGGGGGCTTCACATCAAGGTGTTTGTGCCAGGCCAATCACAGACACACACACAAACACACACACTGTTACACTTCTACACCCTCTTCACAATTTGCACACACAGTCAGTTATAAACAGAGGTAATCATACAGTTACACAAGCAGTGAGTACAGAGAAAAAAAGATCTTATCGCCACAGTGCTTCCTCACCGAGTGGAGAGGTTGATTTATGTGGGACTGTGTGTGTGTGTTTGTGTGTGTGTGTGTGTGTGTGTGTGTGTGTGTATGCCTATCTGTGTACCATACTGCTGGGTATGCAGGCACGTTGGTACCTGTGTTGTGTGTGTGTGTGTGTGTGTGTGTGTGTGTGTGTGTGTGTGTGTGTGTGTGTGTGTGTGTGTGTGTGTGTGTTTGTATGTGAAAGCCCTGAGGTGGAGGGGAATAAGAGGTGTTTCTTTAGGAGCTGCTCTGACTCGCCTGGCACATATACGTGCACACACACACACACACACACACACACACACACACAGCACACACACACACACACATTATCTGGAATATGATGTTATCAGTTTACATCTATTCTATGATTTGTAAGCCTGTGATGACGAGCATGTACTCCATGTGCCATGCCGTGTGTGTGTGTGTGTGTGTGTGTGTGTATGTGCACATCGCACCAGTTTGCCTGGGCGGACTGTGCTGATTCCACTCCTCTCCCGTCCCTGTGCTTGTATTTTGACAGTTCAGATTTGTCAACAGATTGGATCCAGAAGTCTTTCCAAGCCCCAGTCACTGTTGAATAATGTTACAATTTTCATTGTGTGTCGGCCCAAAAGCCTCTTCCTCAAAGCTCCATAAATCTGTCCGCGGTCGGCGCTCGCTCCAGCCCTTCGCGGCTCCTCGATTATGGGCTCTTAGGCAGGAGGAGGAGGAGGAGGAGGTGTTGTGTGTGTATGTGTGTGTGTGTGTGTGTGTGTGTGTGTGTGTGTGTGTGTGTGTGTGTGTGTGACGGATGAAAGCCCTGGCGTGGTGTAGCCTGCTTTATTACAATATCCTCCTCATAAAAGAGGGCTGCTGATGATTTCACGTCAATGGAAAGATGTGAAGACATCCAGCTCCGCTCTTTTGGCTGGAGGTGGGCACTCCGCTGGCAAGTCTGTGTGCACCACAGCGCAGCACCCTCTATGCCTGTATGAGTGTGTGTGTGTGTGTGTGTGTGTGTGTGTGTGTGTGTGTGTGTGTGTGTGGTGTGTGTGTGTGTGTGTGTGTGTAAGGTTGTGTGTATTAGAAATTAAGAGAGAAAAAGCGTGTGTGTGTGTGCATGCAGGCATATGTATATATTGGGGTGTGTGTGTGTGTGTGTGTGTAAGTCTGTGTGTATTAGAAATTAAGAGAGAGAAAGAGTGTGTGTGTGCGTGTGTGTGTGTGTGTGTGTGTGTGTGTGGCTTCAAGTGTCGGGGATGTTTAAACATGGTGCCGGTGTGTTTTGATAGCGACTGCAGTCTCTGTGTGTGTCCATGAATCACAGTGATGAGAGTCTGGGAGTCTCTTAGCTACGACTGGTAGTCACTTTGAATTCAGCTTGAAGCGATGACTGCAGCCATGTGTCTCACTGTGTAATTAATGGCTTTTGAACC
>PYXC01000584.1:4362500-4370000 GCA_015244755.2 Tenualosa ilisha
AATATTAAAAATACTTAGGTTCCATAAGATCCTTAGTTTTGTTTCTTTAACCTTTTGAAAACGTATTTGACCTCTAGGTTTGACCTCCATATCAAATAATCCTGAAAAATAAAACCAAATGTCTAACAAGCGTTGGCAGACAAACCTGTTGCTTTAGTTGCTGTAAATGCTATTTGTAAATCAGTATTTGACACAAGCCCTGACATTAAGTAACTTATAGACAAAGCATCTGCTTCTTAAGTGTAAGACTATTTGAGATGAGACAGTAGACAGTAGTAGGCTACAAGTTTTAACAGAGCTGCATAAGAATGCTCTGTACTCACAGACATAAGAATGCTCTGTACTCACAGACTGTTTTAAACACTTCTGTGATCAACAAGAGTTTGCAGGAAATCGTTTACATGTTACCATGATGAAGTGACATTAGACCATGATGCATGACAATTCTCAGCTCAAATTTTCAAAAAGGGTGACTTTAATGCTAAATTTAAATCAGTGGCTGCACAAAATGAACCTACTAGCCTACACCTGACATGTGGCCTAATATATATGACGAATAACATTTTTCATGTCCTTACTCCAAACTCCACCATATTGCAAGTTTGCTCTCTACTGTTCACTTCAAATCCATCTGCTGAAACGCCATTCCTAATATGTGTTCTTTGAGTGTTTGCTGATAGAAGAAAGTCTACTTTTTCCAGAGTTGTTCACTCTCTCCTTTCACCAAACTCTTGCACACATACCACACACTGACAAGTTTAAACTGTCTTATTCTTGTTTCGGAGAAGGGGTTCTTTTAAAATATGAATGCATTTTGCCTCAAATATTATGTTAAGCCCTGAAAAATGACTGAGGTCTGGACCTCAGTGACCTGCTATCTGGCAACGGCCATGCCCAAACAGTGTGAAGATGGAGAGATGGAATGCCTCATCCAGTAAGAAACGAAGACATTGCACAACAGGAACTCTTGTATAAGTGGTAAGTTTTTTTTATTTGTTCTCTGAGAAATATTTGCTATCTGGTTAATACTGTTCGCGTCCACTTTTAATGTTTTGGAAAACTTTTATATGTTTGGATAGTTCTAGGCTGGGAGGTTTTGTGTTCAGTTGTTTACCCTGCTTGGTCATATAATAACGCTGGTAACAGAATATTAACGAGAAAACAAAAAGTAATCACTAAAAACAAATTACAATGAAAAGTAAAAAAAAAGAAAGAGAGAGAGAAAGTGGTGACTTGTTTTATTTCCATTAAAAAGGGTAAACTGTAGAACATGAGAGCGATAGCCACTTATACACTCCTGTAGACTCAATTTGTTCTTGGCCAACTTTGGGGTTTCTTCTTGGCCCAACATTTAAACTGGATCTGCACCTGATTTAGACATGCCACACAGTGTGTGTTCTGCACAGATTGACTGATTGCAGGTTGTGCATGATTGTGTGCGTGTGTGTGCGTGTGTGTGTGTGTGTGTGTGTGTGTGTGTGTGTGTGCGTCGGTTAGAGAGAGAGAGAGAGAGAGAGAGAGAGAGAGAGAGAGAGAGAGAGCATGTGTGTGTCTGGGATTAACTACAGTCATTATGTCATGCTGTTTAATGACCAGCCCTCAGGTTTGTGCATGTGCGTTAGTGTGTGTGTGTGTGAGTGTGTGTGTGTGTGTGTGTGTGTGTGTGTGTGTGTGTGTAGATGAGGGTTAGAGAGAGAGAGAGAGAGAGAGCTGTTTGTGAGTCTCTCCAACGTGAGCCTGTGCCACATTTACCCTCCTGCCAGAGGGGGCAGGGTACATCAGATTGGCCAGGGATCGGGCTGTTCCCGAAATCCCCCCAGCCTCCCCCACTCCCCTCTGCTGCCCTCCCCAGCCCTCTTGTGCTGGCATCAACCCCCTCAACCCCCTCAACCCCCTCAACCCCAAAGCCCCCATCACCATCCCACCCCCACCCCCGGCCTCCTCATTAATGATCTCCATGTTTGGGGAAGGAGGGGGGGAGGGGCAGCCTCTTTCATGTGGTCATGCTGAAGTAGCACGGCACATTGGCTTGCGGGATGGAAGAGGTCCTGCTGCTGCTGGTGTGTGTGTGTGTGTGCGTGTGTGTGTGTGTGTGTGTGTGTGTGTGTGTGTCCTTCTGTGTGTATGTGTACAAAACTCAGGCTCTCTTTCTTTCTCTCCTTCCCTTTCTCTCCCAGTTTTCCTCACCTTTTCACTCTCTTTCTGTGTTTCTGTGTATGCGTGTGTGTTCAATCCCACAGTATACGGATCTCTCTGTGTGTGTGTGTGTGTTTGTGTGTGTGTGTGTGTGTGGGTAAAGTGAAAAAGCAGATCTCCAGTCAAAGACTATATGGTATCTGCAGTGGGATGTCCCATGCATACTTTCACCATACTTACAAACCACTCCATGACACTCAATATTTACAGTAGCCACCAAAGGCCCTCTGAGGGGGGAGTCAGAGGCTTGTGATGCCAGCCAGGCCCGGGCATGACAGGAAGACAGGAATACAGAATGACAGAAGAGAAGGCGATGGAGTGAAAGAATGAGTGACTGAGAGTCCCACTTTAAAGAGTTCAAATGAAAAAAATGAGAGTTTTCAGTTAATGCATGCAGATTAAGCATTTGTGAGTGTGCGTGTGCGTGTGTGTGTGTGTGTGTGTGTGTGAGAGTGTGTGTGTGCGTACGCCCCCCCACCCCAAGGAGGAAGTGTCTTCTCTGTGGGAAATGTCTCCCGGTGCAGCCTGCATGTTTATTCATGTGCGGCAGGGACGGAGACACAAGAGGAATAATACTTATAAATCTCCTCAGCCGCACCAAGAGAGGCTCCTCTCTACTGTCTAGACTTAAAACGGTTAAACATGGTGCCCCTATTTCTCTCTCTCTCTCTCTCTCTCTCTCTCTCTCTCTCCCTCTCTCTCTCTCTCTCTCTCTCTGTCACTGTGGAGTGGGGAGGGGTTAAGTGAGCATTCTATTGAGGTCTTAGTTGGGCTAATCTGCCCCATGTGACAGGCAGGCCGTGGGCTAGCAGTGGAATGCCACAGGCTCTTGTGTCACAGACAAAAAGAGACAGGGTTTACCCCACAGGGGGGGCCAACACTGCGTGTCCCTAAAACACTGCTGCCCCCACTCCATACACACTAACACACACACACACACACACACACACACACATAGACATACACATTCACACCAACACACACACACACACACACACACACACACACACTCACAGGGGGGAGTGAGTTCTCAGGGTTTAGACCTGCATCACCAAACATCCCCTCCCTCTTTTCCTCTGTCTCTTTCCGTCCTTCTCTCTCTCTCTCTCTGTCTCCCTTTTTTTCTCTGATTCTCTCTATCTCTTTCTTGCACTCTCTCTCTCTCTCTTGGCTCAGACCCAGTCCAGGGAGAGGGCTCTTAATGAAGGAATGATTTGCACACACGCTTGTTTGTGCAGTGGCAGCTCTCTCCCCTCACTCACTCACACATTCACTAGCTCACTCGCCCCGCTGCGCATTCTCCCAGGCCATCCGCATGCAACTCCTCTTTCTTTTTGCTTTTCTTTCCCTCTTCCCTCGCTCTGTCTCTCTCTTTGGTTCTCGATTCAGGTTGGTTGTGACAGTCATTGCTGACATGGCAGAACTCATTTGCATGATCAGTGTGTGCTAACAGGCCAAACAGGCTCTGTGCAACACCTCACTCTGCCCCCCGCCCTTCCTCCTCCTCCTCCTCCTCCTCCTCCTCCTCCTCCTTCTCCTCCTCCTCCTGTTGCTGCTTCTGCTGGGTCCCGTTAGAGGCACGGCTGCTTCTCATCTACTCATCTGTGGAGCATTTAGTGTTTTTTGAGTGTGAGTATGTGTGTGTGTGTGTGTGTGTGTGTGTGTGTGTGTGTGTGTGTGTGTGAGTATGTGTGTGTGCGTGATAGAAAAAGGGAGAGAGAGTGAGTATGTGTCACTGTATGTATGTGAGAGAGATAGTGTGTGTGTGTGTGTGTGTGCGCGTGTGTGTGTGTGTGTTAAATCACAGCCCCAAGGGGAGTCTCATACGAGTTGCAGCTATTTTTCCCCATCTTGTGAGCCACAGAGCCCATCCCTTCTCTCTCTGCCTGTCTCTCTTTCCATCTCACCCCCCCCCCCCCCCCAGCCCTCCATCTCATCTCCTCTTTTCTCTCTCTCCATCACCCCTCCTCAATCTCTCCTGGACTGCAAGTCTGTTCCATATCTGTATCATCTCTGCCATGATTAATCGAGACTTTCTTTCCCAAACCAGAGTGGTTGAGATCAGGGAGGTCCAAGAACCCCTACCCCCTTCCCTCCCTCCCCCACTCCCATCTTCCCTGCTCCTTCTCCTTCTCTGCAACAGCTTGTCTCAATTAACGACAAGAATTACATTACAAACGTTTATAATTGAACTGTCCAAGAACTCAAAGTGCTTCTACAGGAGATGTCCCACAGAGAGAAAAAGAGAGAAAGAAAGAGAGAGAGAAGAGTGAGAGCAAGAGAGAATAATAACCAACATGTAAGACATGCATACCTGTAGAAACACTACAGCAATAGAAAAGCAATAGAAACAACAACAGTTAACATAAATATGTTATTTCTGCAGCAAAAGAAACAGTTTTCCTAGTTTTTGGAAGGCATGCAAGGACCACGTCAAGTTTGATTAAGAGGCTGACAAATCAGTGAAGATGTCAGGGGAACTTCAGAGTCCCACTCTTGTTGCTGTTGCCACTCTCTCTCTCCCTCCATTTTCTCTTGCAGGGCATCCGTGGGATAGACAGATCGCACTGTGAGAAAGAACAGGACAGAACGAGAGAGGGACACGCAGATCTCCGTGTCACCTCCCCCCTCCTCCGTCTCTTCTGCTCTTTAATTAAAATAATAATCATTTGCATCACAATGGCTGCAGCTCTGGCCCCATTAGCGCCTCTTTAGCCGCCCAAGCACTAACGAAAGTGCATCATCACCTCTCAGGCCCGCCCCCAGGGCACCAGGCTGGAGCCAGCTAACCAGGGAGAGAGAGAGAGGAGAGAGAGAGAGGAGAGAGAGAGAGAGAGGAGAGAAAAAGAGAGAGAGGAGGGCTAGCACCCTCATCCACTCTCTAAAGATGGCAGAGAGGAGAGAGAGAGTGTGAGGGAGAAGGGGAGGGAGGAGGGAGGCCTGCTGTCTCTCTCTCTCATACACACACACACATACACATACACACACACGTAATCACACACACTCACACACACCCACACACACCCTCCCCTCGACGGGCCACAATGGGCCGAGCATCTTTTGTGGCATTAACGGTTTGTAGGAGCCCTGAGAACAATGGATGAGAAGTAAGGAGCACTGAGTTCCCACACACACTCGGGACGTGGAGTCACACACAGACACACACACACACACGCACATGTGTGCACACACACTCTCACACACGCATACACACTCGCAGCACCCCCTGGAGAGAGAGGCAAACCTGCGCACAGCTGATCCGAAGCTCACTCGGCTCTGACGCGTCGCACACACACAAAACCCATGACACATACACACACAACACACACACACACACACACTCACACAACAGCATATTGACATTTCTCACACATTCCTGCTTACTTATTTTCATATGAAGTCACGCAAATACACGTGAACAAACCTAGAGGAGCTCACGTATGGATGAGTACAATTCTTGGGCAATTTGCCCGTCTTCCAGAAGCTTCTGTAGAGATTTATTTATGGGTTGCAAGTGCACTGCGTATTGTGTAGATTTCACATTAATCTCTGTAGCCTATTCACCGGTCAGAATGAATCTGCTTGAAAACAGTTGTAAAGAAAGCATGAATATAAAGACATCAAAGTGAACTGCACTGTGCCACAACACCACTGGCAGAAACAAACATAAAAGTAGTCTGCATAATTGAAGTTTTGCAAACGGTGTTACACATTGAATGAGGCTGAATTAGTAAAAATGTCTCAGTGGATTATGTATTATGGGGTGCCATTGTTAAGGCACATAATGCACATGCATAATCATGTGCACACATTTATTTATACACGCACAAATGCATCCCTATCGCCTGAAAAAGGAGCATTTGCATATAATTAAATAGAATAAAATGAACAAAATGTAATATTCTCTGTGTTTTGAATCAAACAGTTGAATTGCTGTGAAGCTTTATAATATCATGGAACATCTTACTGCAATATGTAGTTATGTCACTATTCTATAATGTTATTGTATGGTAATATACATACAGGTGCAATAATATTATATCACTTCTATTTCACATAAGATGCATGAATAGCAAAGGACTTTTAAGTCAAATCTTTTGATGTTGCCTCACTGGTTTTCACAGTCTGAATGTGCTGGGTGGGGATATGCCACATCACCAGGCTGTGGGGGGGGTTGACTGGGTTCTCATTGCCTGTCTTTGTTTTTGCCTCAGCACTACTAATTGATTGATTGATTGATTGATTGGAGACTGAATGTTCCATCAGGTCTCCAGGCCTTGAAGTACTGGCATGTGCTATGGGGGAGAAGCCTTTGGGGGGCGGGGGGTGGGGTGGGGTGGGGTCGGGCGGTGACCCTCTCTTCTCCACTTTTCTCCTCTCCTCTCCTCTCTGCTGGGGCTGCCCTGAGGTGGTGCTCCCTGTGAGGTAAGTAATCAGCCACCTGCTGAGCTGTGCTGCCACTGGACTCCCCACAGCAGGAGGGGAGGCATCTGCCCATGGCCACGCCAGCAGCACATGAGGGATTCATTCGAGCCGTTCGACTCCCAGAGTCCTCGAGCCTCGCTACCTCCACGCGCTCACAGGCTCACAGACTCACAGACTCACAGGCTCCAGACACGGACCCCGCTCACGTCGCCCAGCGGCGGTGGCACGAGCTCCACACCCTCACCGTATGACTCCCACTTAGCGGAGCGCGCAAGGATCAGTTTCATGCGCTCACCTTTGGGCTCTTGGCTTGCTTCTGTCAAACATTGAGAGTCGGAATGCGCCATTAGTGGCCTTGAGCGAGCGCTCGTCATCCCCCAGCAGGCCTTGCAGGTCCGCTCCCCGTCTGTGTGTTTCGAATGTCTAATAATGTCATTAGGCTGAGTCACGGCTGCCACCAGTCAGTCATGAGCGTGAGTTTCTATCCCAGCGTATTCTAAAGTTTCAGCGTATGACTCTGGAAACGTCTGCTGCATTACTCACAAGGTAAAACACATGAAACTCTAAACGGCTCCTTCGGCTCCTCTGCTGAAACTCCAGCCATCACATAGGAGTAGAAGAGTAAATAGTTAAGCCAGTGAAGGAGAGAGGAGAGTCTGGAAGGGGAGTAAAAAGTGTGTGTGTGTGTGTGTGGGGGTGGGGGGGACATAATGCTATTTCTGTGTAGTGAGCGGCAGGAAATGGACTGAAAATTGAATTTGTTCATTTATCTCATTCATTTTTATATGAACTGTTTTGATTTCCTGAGTTGGGGGCAAATGAAATGGATTTGACTCCAATCACTGTGAAAGGAGAGGTTGTGTGCTGCGTGTGTAATTT
>PYXC01000584.1:4377500-4395000 GCA_015244755.2 Tenualosa ilisha
ATGTGTTACATTGTAGGAGGACATAAATTAGCTGGAACTTTTTCATGGGCACACACACACACACACACACACACACACACACACGCTCGTTAAAAAACACTCCACTGCAGGGTCGAGTTGGCAGGCAGAGCTCTGGATTGAGGGTAAGCGTTCCCCCTGTGCCGTCAGTGGGGTGGGAACTCTGCCCATTACCTTAGAGCAGATTAGCAGATTAGGCTCTTTGGAAATAGGATTGTGTGCCTTGGGATTAGAGAAGCACTGTGTCTGGAGAATGCCGCTGACGTGTCTGAACTGGATTTTCACATGGGGCTGAAGACACTTCTCAAAGAAAGTCCAGAGTAGGTTTCAGTGCATGTGTTTATAGATAGTCTATATCCTACAAGCATCACAAACATATTCATTTTCAATTCATATTTATACATATGGTATCACTTTACTGACGGGTGACTGTGTAACACATTCATAGCAGCTGTCATAACTTGCTCACAAAGCATTCATGACTGTTTCATAAGACATGACTCAACATTCATGCACAAGCTTGTTACCATACATATTTATAAAGTATTTACAATGACTGGTAAACACTGATAAATAGCTCATAGACATATTATAATGTTGTATTGTAAACCATAACCTAGTGTATCACAATGGTTTATAAAGTGTCATAACCTCCAGGTTTAAGAGCTTCTAATACAACATATATAAGTAACATAGTAATTTATTGCTGGTCATTTAGACTGCTTTATGGGTACAGATTTTGAGTAAAGTGTCACTAACATGAAATAATCTAATCCAGGGTCACACGTAAGAAGTCTGGATATGCTGTCAGGTCTACATCTTAATTTGCAATAGATTTTCTTCCTTTCTGTGTTTGTGTGTGTATGTGTGTGAATGAGGGAGTGTGTCTGTTTGCATGACAAGCGAAGACAGCATCTCATAGAGGGGGGAGAGAAAGAGAACGAAACGGAACCCGAGAATTGAGAGGCTGAGAGAAAAGCGTGAGAGATCCAGCAACAGAGGCAGTGGTGTGGTGTGGTGTAGTGTGGAGTTGTGTGGTGGTGGTGGTCACGGCTGTGATGGCATAAAGGAGACATACACACACACACACACATACACACACATACACATACACACACGCACACACACAGGAAGTGTGTCTCAGTGGGGACGCGCCTGTGAGACGTGATCCTCCCAGGCCGAGGCCCAGTCTCATTTCTCCTCAGGCCCAGACAGACAGTGGAGGAAGTAAAACTGCATGCGGTCCAAGGGCCTCGGCAACTTCACCATAATGAAAACAGCCCCTGAGTGTCAAGATGGAAGGAGCCTTGAAAGATGATACCTAGAAAGTGAATAGTGCTGTACAGACTGCATCACAGTGCGCACAGAACTCCAGCCCAGACCCTTTAAAGGTCATGTGTCCTCTCCTCTCCCCCATCTCTGGGACTGAGCCTGTCTGGTGCTCTGAAGTGGACACACACACACACACACACACACACACACACACACACTCCAAAAATTAGACAAACAATTTTGTAGTCTGTAACATTTCCTTCTCACTTAGATCTCTATTGCAGTGTTTTGTCATGCTGCATGAGTGAGTCTCCTGTGATCTTCTCCAATTGTTGCTCTTTGGACTTTGATCAGACAGGCACTCAGAGGTCCTGACGTAATTATCTGGAATTAGACCATTTCTGATGTTTTTGTTGTTGTTGTCATTGCTGCTGTTCTGAAGAACATTTTTTTACTGCCATAAGTGTCTTCTTATGAAACATATTGTTCTTGTCCTTATATATTGATGTTAGTGGTATGTGGAAGACTTCTCTGGCCCAAGAACCAAGAGTGTCCAAGTACAGGGTGAAGAGACCGGAGGCAAACTCAAAGCAAATGGGATTTGAATTTGATTCAAATATTTGTCGTCAGGAGACTGCAGATATGTTTAGTCTCTATTAGTAGTCATCAAGGAGCCCGAAAATCACACACGGAACTTTGCTCGGACTCCTCTTTTTAAGGCTAGGAGCCGAGGGGATAATAACGAGGGCAGGCAATTTGTTTTGCTTAATTCCAGTAAGCCTGGTCAAAGTTCCAGTTATTAATTGTGAAACTAATCCCCTACAGGTGTGTGAGCGTGTCTAAGAGAATCAAGGCAGAAGGAGAGAGAGAGAGGGAAAGAGAGAGAGAGAGGGCGGGAGAGGGAGAGGGAGAAGGAGAGGGAGGGAGTCAGGGAGTCAGACACACTTAATGAGATTATGGTAATGTCATTTAGTGGCGCTGCCCTGGTGCTGGTGCCAACGCTCTATCGTCATGCTGACACACTGAACAGCCGATCCCGACGGCCAGCGGCAGCCTCCAGAGTCAGGCTCCACTGAGACCGGGGCAGACTGAACGTGCTTAGTGTCGACCAGTCTCTCATCATTCACTACTGTCACTTCAGGACTACTGTCACTCTTTAAAGCCTCCCCTGAGAAGGCCCACAGTTCCCATTCCTTTCAGACAGTCGTACCAATACAAGAAGCAATTCCACAGCAGAATACACTAAATAAGTCAACTTGTCCAATGACATTTTACGTTTAGGAAACAGGGGTAATCAAAAAGTGGGAAAAGGAAAATATATGTAATAACTTATTTTATGAATACAGAAGACATTTTTCAGAGCGCTTTATCTGGAACATTCTAGCAATCAGGACCTTCAGTTTGGCTTTGTTTAGAAAGAAAATCGCTATTAATTCACTCTTTTGTGTGTGTGTGTAGTGTGCTGGTCATTTACTGTGTGGGTTAGCAATGTTTATGTGCTGTGTGTGTGTGTGTGTGTGTGTGTGTGTGTGTGTGTGTGTTCGATGTGGTCGGAGAGCTGAGTTTGAGTGTGTTGGCTCACAGTGGGCCTAAGCCCCAGTTGGACTGCCAGTCCACTCTGACTGCTTCCACTATTCAGACCCCAGCCAGCGCAGCTGATTGACGGTTTGCCAGTTAAAGACAGGACTCCAACACACACACACACACACACAGACAGACAGACACACACACACACACACATCCACACAAAGGTTAACTTTTGTGTCCCAGGATGCACCTCTCTGTTCAGTGTGCTGTGATTTGCCTCATTTTACTTGTGTTGCGCTTTATTGTTGTTTGGTCTCTGGGGGTGACTTGCCAGATTTCTTCTCTTCTCCCTCTCTCCCTCTTCTCTTTGGCCCCAACAGGGACCACCCATCGGGTCGGCCCGGCAGCGGCCTGCGTGGAATAATAATGCAGGCCCCTGGGAAAGCCGCCCGCAGAGAAGGCCTGTCTGAAAAGAGAAAAATTTGGTCTTGTTTCCGATGCCTCCCAGGAACATTCATCAGGGAACTCTCTCACTAAAGCAGGCACTTTTACTACATACACACACACACAGACAGACACACACACACACAGACACACACACATAAAGCACTGTAATGTGAAAACATACAACAAATTTTCTTTTGATGTGATCATTCATGATGTCAGATTTTGTGTGTGTAAGTGTGTATTTTGTCTGTGTGCGTGTAAGGTGAGGGGGGAAGGGGATGGGGAGAGAGAGAATGACCATGAAGAAATGGACGAGAGAGAAAGCGAGCAAGAGAGAGAGAGAGAGAGACTGAACCCTGTGGTCTGCAGTCTGAAGGTGTGTCCTTGGCTACCCCCTGTGAGTGAGTCACATGGACTCCTGATCAGATGAGGCCTTGATGTGATTTCCCTCTTAGGATGTTTAATTAGCTCACCACATGGGCTGCCTCTCAGCTGTGTGCTGTGTGTGACCATTGAAATCTGACGAGTGTGTTTTTGTATATGTGTCTGTAAGTGAGTTGCAGCTGGCTGCTGTTTGGTCAGTGTGTGTTTGTGTCTTGTCTATGTGTATGTGTATATTTAGGTATGTGTTTGTGTGTGTGTGTGGTGTGTGTGTGTGTCCTATGTGAGTATGTAGACAGTGGACATTCCATAGTTGGTCAGAGACTTGCCTCTGCAGTGACTGCCTCTCTGATAGTTCTATCAGATGTTTTTTCACTCTTGAAAATGATTCATCAACTCCTGCATTCTTTTTTTTCACAAGTTCTACCACTCTCTCCTCCTCCTGGTTACTCCTTTCCACTATCCTCCTCTCACTCCACTTGTCTCTTCTCCTCTGCTCTCCTCTTCTCTCCTCTCCTCTCCTCTCCTCTCCACCAGTCTTAAATATGCTTTAATGTCCCATTAAAAATGATGTTTATTAATGTACTAACCAGAAGTGGAAACTAGTGCTCTGTGCAGTGCAGAGGATAAGCTTTCAGTATTGCCAAGCCAGGCCAGCACTGCTCCTGGATTCAACAGAACAGATGCTCGGGCTTTCTAATGATACGTAATATGTGGGAGGGTGACCATAGCAACCTCCACATCCACTTTCACAAGTGTGTCTGAGTGTGCTGGGTTCGTTTGATGTGGAATTTCAAGGCATAAAAAGGGAAAATCCTGCCCGCCTACGTCACCACGACCGCCAAGTGTAAACTCCAACGTTCTCAAGCTCGCAAAAAAAAGAACACAATCCTGTTTCCCAACAGCTAGATAATCTGTCCTAAGGTGAACGAGACACTTCCCACAGTATGGTGAACTGGTGGTTTGGTTCTGAATTCTGGGTTAGAAGAGGCAGCATTGTCTGCTTCTGTCTCCGTATGTTTGGTTGTTCACATACACATACGTATTATGTGAAAGACAATCATAATATAATCAGTCTGTCTTTTTTTTTTTTTTGTTAAGTTAATTTAAGACATGCACATGGGGAAGTGGGGTCAGAGGGAAAAAATGTGGACACAAGTGTGTGTTTGTGTGTGTGTGCGCGTCTGTGTGTGTGTGGTGATTAGGATACTTTCATAGCTAGGCAGCTGATCTAAATAAGCAGAATGATTGTATGTGCAGTAAGCCATGGGGTGTTGATAGTGATGAATTGCATGTGTACTGTATGTATATATGTGAGTGTGTGTCATAGTATTAGTGTGTGTGTGTGTTTCTGTGTGTGTGCGTGTGTGTGGTGGGGACCTTTAGGCGGCCAGTGGAGCATGTAAATAGAACATGCTGCCGTGAGAGGATAAGGCAGTGCAGGGTGGCTTCAGCTGAAACATCTCAGCTCCTGTTTCATCGTCATTCTGCTCCACACTGCTGTCTGTCCAACAGAGCCTCACTGGCTTACCTCACTTGGCTCTCACAGTTACTCAGCAACACTACACCACAGCTGCCTTTGTAAATAAATGCTACCAAGAAATATTGCACAACCTACTCTATCAGTGAACATATTTTTGCCTAGAAGTTCAATAGAAATGCATCTTAAAGTTTATTTTTCATAAAAGGTAACCCATTTTGTATCCATGTATATATTTATGTATTTATAAACATTTCCACTGTTTAGAAACAGCTAATATTAGACTAGAATAGTAGAATAGGCATGTTAAAAATGACAACAAATGGGATATTTTTATATCTTTTCTTTTTATTGCAAACAATATAATACAAAAGATAAGCTTCTTTAAGACACTGGTATGTTCGTACCTAGGAAACAAAGACTCAGCTGGATTAAAAGATGTCAACATGAAATCTAGAATATGGAATAAGGAAAGGAACAACACTCTTTGAAAAAATATACGAATAAAAGCATTTAGGTGATATTACAAAGAATATAACCGTTTCAAATGTTCAACTTTGCCACTGTTTCCAACAGCCTTTAACTCTGGTTAGAATGAAAATAACAACTTCCAGTTCTCTGTCTCTCTTTTGATCAAGTTTCTTATAACAATTAGAAGTAATTTGTACATAGCTAAATAATCAATTAGAAAATATTTCAATGGAATCATTTACAAATGATAAATAAAGGAGATGGTTTTCAAAGTTCGTACCACAACATAACAGAAACAAAATATGCTGCAAACTTGTTTTACATCTTGGTTAGTTATACGGAGAAGAATTAAAAGATAGGAATGCAAAATAGTTATTATTTTTTTTCAAATAAAATTAATACTAATGAATAAATTAAAGATGTTAAGACTGGCAGTAAGGAAGTAAGAAACTCCACTGAGCCTAACAGAGGGGTCAAGTGTCACTTCCTGTGGCTCCTTAAGACAGGAAGTGAGAGGCGGGTCTGGGGTGTGCACACACTTGAGGCTCGGATTGTATGCACATGTGTGGTGTGTGTTTGTGTGTGTTTAAATGTGTATGTGTGTGTGTGTGTGTGTGTGCGCGCATGTCGGCTGAGCAGGCACACGTGGCATCAAGGCAATGCTCTCCCCTCTCTCTCCAATAATGCAGAACAAACTGGAGCCAGAGCAAAAAACTACATGGCACAATGGTATGTTGATTAGGCTGGGGTCTGCTATGCTGCTGTACTGGCACTACAAGAAGAGCCATCTTTTTGTTTTTAACTGCTGCCCCATCACAGCAAATTGCCTGCAACTGACATTAACTTTGCTCTATAAAACATAATCAAATATATACACAGAGACAAAGCACATGTGTATGTGCTGGCATAGGAATGTACCTCCTTAAGGACCCAAAACCAAATATTGGGAAATGAGATTTAAATAAACATTGAGTTCCTCCACTGGTCTTTTAAAAAAATGACATTATAAGACGCAAGGAATGCTTCAAGATTGTACAACCCAGTTCCAGTACACAGAGTTTGTATAGACTGATGATCTGCTGGCCCTCCATGAGTCTCAATCTACAGCTGGAGTTTACAGATGGAGACTTTGTGTCCTCCAGATTTTACCTAAGTGACAAGAAGGGGCCAATGAGGAGTCCACTTAAGGCTGTTTCTCCTCTGTGTAAAAGCAGAAAAACAACAAACTGCTGAAACAACACCAAAAAATATATATAAGATCATGACACATACACAGTACATACTAAATATTTATCACGAAATATTTCCTCACAGAGGATTTCTCTTTTTCAAAATAACAGAAGTCAGATGAGTTTCTTTTCATTATATCTAGAAAAATATAACAACAACTCCGCTCATTAAGGAAGGCACAGTTGGGAGCCATTTCATTGTGTTCAGTTCTTATTTGTCAACAAAAAAACACCTTATCGCTGTTTGCTTTCTTTCAAATGTCTGTTTGTTTGCTTTTTTTGTTGTCGGCATGTCTGTGAGAGTTTCTCTGGCTGAGGTGAGTGCTGAGATTCAGCTTTGTGCGGTGAGCTCTCTCATTCTCTCTCTCTCTTTCTCTTTCTTTCTATTCATCTCTCTATCTCTCTTCTCCTCTGTACCTGTCCCTCAGGGCCGGGAGAGCTGGGTGTAGACTGGCTGCTGCTCCCACTGCTGAGGGCTGTGTGTCTGGGGTACGGAGGGCACACCGCTGGGGTCGGCGATGGGGGTGTACAGCGGCCTCTGGCTAGGGTTCATGTAGCTGAAGCCTGGATAGAGGCCTGAGCCCTGGGACCCGGTGCCAGCCGTGTGGCTGTAGTAAGAGCTGGCGCCGCCCTGGTGGTCAGAGTAATCGTACTGGGCACGGGCAATGGACGGGTAGCCGGCCGCAGCGGCGGCGGCGCTGTAGTGCTGCAGGCTGAAGGAGCCGTAGGCCACGGGCTGTGGCGGAGAGCCCTGCTGCTGCTCGCTGTAGTGGCCCGGGCTCATCTGCTCCGTCTTGATCTGGGCCGGGCGCTGCTGCTCTGATGCACTGGACAGTGTGGTGAGAGAGTGCCCTGTCTGGCCCTGCTGCTGCGCGGCCTGCTGCTGCTGCTGCTGCTGCTGCTGCTTGGCCAGCCAGCTTTGCCCGCCGCTGCTGCCACCCGACACGGCCTGGGCGCCTGACGGACCGTAACCATAGCTCTGGGAGCCGTCGCCGCCCACCACCATGCCCGGCTGGCTGTGAGATGGGAGGTACTGGTTGAACTCATCAACGTCAAAGTCGAGGTTTGGAATGATGTCGCTGCTGAGCTCACCGATGTCCACGTCCCGGAAGATGTTAAGCTGACGGGAGGTTGGCTCGTTCATGGGACGGCTCTCTCGTTTCAGCTCAGCTTTAGAGGAGGGCTGCTCTGTCTTTGGGGTGGTGGGGGGTGTGGGGGGCCCTTGGGACTGGCCTGTAGAAAGAGAGAGAGAGAGAGCAAAGAGTTAACTCTACCGTGCACATGACGTTGTTGACGCAAGGTAGGCTAATAAAGATATCCTTTGAAATTAAGAAAGTAGAGATAAGATTGGCAAGTAGCTGGCAGTGGTACCATTATATAAGAGCTGCTCAAGAGCTTTTCATAAGATAAGTAGGCTGGGACAGGTGGGATATTTGCATGATGGCTCATAAAGTTGTAATGATTTACAGGTTGCGTTTTTTGGGCATGAGCCGTAAAGTAGCAAAAATGCCCGATTGAATTTCCAAATTGCCAGACGAACATAGGCTATATGTTGCAACACGTTTCTCCTAACAAGTTGCATGCAGACAAATCGGGCATTTTAAACATGCATGTACAATTATCAATTGCTGTAATGATCTTGCTTACCTGAATGATCGCTAGGAGAATGCACTTCGCCTATGCTGGAGGCCGGTGAGTCGGCTTGTAGCGCTTTGAAGATGGCGTTGGGAGAGATGTGCGTCTGCTCGCCATCCTCTGATTCGCTCTGTCCATTCTTCACAGACTTTCGTCGGCGCGGTTGGTACTTGTAGTCGGGGTGATCTTTCTTGTGTTGGACTCTCAGTCGCTCAGCTTCCTCCACGAAAGGGCGTTTCTCTACTTCATTGAGCAACCTATGACAAGTACATTAATTTTCATTTATAATAATAATAATAATAATAATGATAATAATAATAATAAAGCATCAGGGTCTGAAATATGCACTATAACTGCTGAAATTGCAATACCAATCCTGCGTCACCAAAAAGTGTACTCTATCAAACTTTTCAGACTGATGTATTGAAATCATTACGTGAATTTACTTCGAACATTTAGTTGCAAAATATTTTCCTGCAAAACAATTTGTCTGTGCTGTCACGGCTGCAGAAGATGAAGGACGCGCGGAGCTTGCTTACCTCCAAAGTTTGCCCAGCGTCTTGCTCAACTCGGCGTTGTGGAGGTGTGGGTACTGGTCAGCTAGCTTCCTCCGAGCAGCTTGCGCCCAAACCATAAACGCGTTCATGGGTCTCTTAACATGAGGCTTGGACTTGCTGGAGCCGTTCACTCGAACTGGCATGGGAACCAATGTCCAGTCGTAACCTTTCAGCACCTGCGAGACGGCCTCACGGATGCAGACAGGGAATTTTTCTTCCTCCTCTTTCGGAAAGTCTCTCATGACCCCATCCGGCCCCAGTATGTGGTTCTCGGATGGTCTAGTGTTTTCGGTGTCAGAACCCGATCCTGATGGACACGGGGAGCCTGCGGAGTCCACGGACATGCTCGGACTCGGTGCGTCAGAGAGACACTTCTCCTGTTCGTCTGTCATCTTCAGGTACGGGTCGAGTAGATTCATGCGAATAAGCGAACGGAGACTCGATGAAAAAAATGCAATATCTAAAATCCTCTGCAGACAATCTGCGAGTACGTTTTCTCTGGCACCTCGGAAGGGGTCTGTGCCCGCTGAGTTGAATCAATCCAGTTCAAAGTTCTCAAAAGAAAATAACTTGAGATCCCTTTGTGCGTTTCCAAACGATGTTTCTTCCAAGTCCCTCTCCGTGCAACTGAAGACCAAAGATCACTACTGTGGGTATATCAATGCCCATGCATCTGGTATGTCAGTTCAATATCTTTGCTCCAAAGTGACTGTCATTGCCTTCTGAGAATCTTAGTTGCCAGAAAGAGTGACAAACTGTGAGCGCGAATGCATTTTTATGCATTAGGAGAAACACGCTATTGGTCAAGCCAAGGGAGGCGTTTCTGTCTCTAATTACCGCATCTCATTACCGAGCGAGACAATCAGTAGAATATATATATATGTATTTTCATACAAAGAAACTGCAACCAAATTAATTCAAAGTTTTCAGTACTTTACCAAAATGACTTTAATCCTAAACTCACAATGTAATGTCATGACCAATATTACTCGTGTTTAGCCCCTTCTTCCTTGACGGGATTTCGTCCTACCAAAAAGAAGTCACCGCGACAGATTTCGCGCTCATCTATGGTTCGGTACTGTAATCCAACTGCCAAAACCTGATTGAGGACAAACTAGGTTGTTTTCACGTATTATGCATCATCCTGTTGTCATAAAAAGATAAGCTGAAGTAACAGATGTTTGTTAATCGAAGTAACACTTCTTGACAGTGGTCTGAAGGGAAAATTTACGCCGTCAATCTGAGGAAACCAATAGCCTAAGTATAGCAAACGTAGAAATGACTTAGAATTAGTTTGATATTTTCATAACCTTAATAGAGTAAAGGCGATATAGGGTACGTTTCGTTTTTTTTGTTATCGCTAAACCTATTTTTGAACGCCTTTTAACGTTTATCTTTAAACTCAACCTTACAGTCTCATATTAAGTTACCTTAAATCACTCAAAAGAAATTAATTCTTAAGTGTTAAGATGGGTTAGCATCACATTTTGTTGCAGCAGATGTTTGGGTATTATCCATTTATTTACAGATCGTCCGATTTTGGGGAAAATTCTTGCTGTAACCTCAAAGACTGTAACGAAGCCCATGGCTGGTAAGGTTCGCATTTTCAATGCAGAAAGTTGCTGTGGGTAGAGGGCGCCAGCGCCACAAAAACTTCCTTGCAATAACTCTGTCGTGGGGCAGTAACAGTAACACCAGTCACTTGCAGGGGCAATCACAAGCGCTCAACCGGGTTTAACTGTTTAGATTGCTGTACTGTATGTGACTGATCAAGAATATCCACACTGATCCCAAGGATATGTTGACCACAGTTTGAATGGAATGTTTGGGTGACGTTTTCCAACTTTGTGAGCCTGCTTATGTACAGGATCTCGAGTTGGGTGCAGGAATAGGCAATTTGTTAGTGAGCAGATGGAAACTCTATGCATAATTAGGAGTCTTTATGTAGCCTAATAATATCCTTAGTTTTTGCCTAAGTGTTCACTCTTTCATGTGTGTCAACGTTTTCATCCCTCTTTCTCATCCCTCCATTGCTTTATTTGTGTCACCTTTATTTCTAATTCTGTTTTATGTTGTCCTCTATTTTATTGTCCTATTCTGCAACATGTAAGCATTTGACAGCGATCTATTAGGGCAGTTCATGTGTAAGAGATAAAGAACAGTAATAAACAGAAAGGTTATTATTATACACATACATACATTATTATTATACACATACATACATTATTATTATACACATACATACATTATTAGACATTTTCAACAGTTTCTATCTATTTGTCCCCTGTGAGCAGATCCAGAGAGGTGTTCCAGCTGAGTGTATTCCAGCGCTTTTTTTTTTTTTTAAAGCTAACCGAGAGAATACTTTGCACTGGGAAGTTGCACACACTAACGGAGCATAGGCCAAACCAATCAGAGAAATGTGGCCTACACAGCTGGCCTTGGCATCTATCAAGATTTAGATCAAATGATTTATAACCTCAATTTCTCCTGTTCCACTTGGTAATGCAGTCTACTAATTAACTGAAAAGGTCTGATCATATGTTCGCATGATGTATAAATGAGTGGACTCAGGTAGCCTAAGTGATCACATTTTATTACAACAATTAGTCTACATAAGAGTTTGTTAAATGTTTAGAGTTTGTTAAATGTCTAGCCGATGTATTGACTGTGTTCATGGCACAGATAGGCGATAAGCCTAAAAAGGAAAGACAATCACAAACTTGGAAAAAAAATGAATGAATGAAACAAGACTGACTGACTTGAATTTAAAAAATAATCCCAGATTTGTCCTTCTAAACTGGTAAGATTACGCGGTGCAGCGAAACTGAGCATGGTTTGTATCATTCACTTTAGGAGGTAATGTTGTGGACATGTGTTTCCCTACGCCACCTGAACATTTACATGTAATAGATTGCAGATGTTTTAAAGTAGCTATTTCTCTCTCTCTCTCTCTCATTCTCTCTCTCTTTCTCTCTAACCCCTGCTCTTTCCATCTGTCCACGGCATCATCCTCTTGCTGATTCTCGAACTCTACGATAGTGATAATAAGACGCCGCTCAGAGTCAGCTTTGATGTTTCCTCCAGCAGGTTAATAATTACATATGAATTGTCAGACAGGCGGGGAATGCAACGCCAACACACTTGTGGGAAGTTACTTTTAGAGATTCAATTTTCTCTGCTATTTGGGACAGTTGCCTATGTCTTCCAAATATTAAATCTAGCAGTTTGAGTGATACTTGCCATGCATGTATAAACTTAAAGCAACAACAGTATATTCTAAATCTGCAGTCTAGGGACACCCCCTCCCTCTCTCTGTCTCTCTCTCACTCTCACAGGTATATACACAGAAAAAGCAAGAGGGATTTCTTGAGAGAGAAAGTTTAAGGAGAGAGAGATGGAGAGAGAGAGAGAGATACTCTGGAGGTCTTGGGAAACTTCTCAGCTTGACTTGAAGCTTCTGCGTTAAAAATCTGTGGCAAACACTGGGAGTAAACTGCTAACTCATGCCCTCCACCACACTCAGTTGTGTGTGTGTGTGTGTGTGTGTGTGTGTGTGTGTGTGTATGTGCGCGCGCGCCGTCTGTGTGTGTGTGTGCGGGGGGGGGGGGGGGTATGTTGTATCTGTGTATCTGTGTATATACAATAGTGAACACATATGTGAGTGTGTGTGCCTTGGTGCTTGGTGTTGTGAGTGTTTGTTTGTGTACCATACATGTGTTCCCTTTGTTAGTGTGTTTATCTACTCCAGTGATGGGACCCTAAGTGAGGGAACTCTCACGTAACTTTGCTGTTTCTCACCTACTTCAGAGAGACACTTTTCAACACATTGGGGACTTGGTTGTCAGTACAGAAATACACACACACACACACACACACACACACACACACACACACACACACACACACACACAAAGAAAGACTGCAAAAAGATACACAGACATATTATGATGTGCTAAAGGAAGTGCACTAAATGTAGCCTGTCTCAAATGTCTTTCTATATATCAACTGTGGCACCACTTGAATCCATGGTAAAACGTTGTTTCATCTCACTGTATACAGCGTATATGGCTGAACTGACAATAAAACACACTTGACTTGACTGCAAAGAGACACATAGATATAGACATATACATTTCAATTCATCAAACTTTGTGTGATTCTTTTGAAGATTCTTTTGAATTTAATTGAGTATATTTTATGTATTTTAATAGTTTGATTTGGAAATGGATCAGATCTCTCTCTTTTTCTCTCTCTCTCTCTTTCTCCCTCTTTTTTATGTGTGTTTTATTGTGTTTCTCTGCTGTGGATGAGTGTGTAATGCTGGAGTAGGAGATGCGTTATGGCCAGGGGCCTCTAACATACCCGGGCAGAAATATCTCTGAGAAATTGGAGGAATTCCGCTGCAGTGGTGGTACAGTTGTACATGGAGTAGGAGAAAAGGTAAAGTCACTAGGGTAAGAATGTGTGTGTTTGTGTGTGTATGTGTGTGTGTGTGTGTGTGTGAGAGAGAGATGGAGGGGGGCAGAGAGTCAGCTGGACTTGTGAGAACTGACTTTACACCTGTTTGTCACTTGCCCCAACCTCCTGCTTTCATAGGCAGCCACGACAGACACTCACACAAAGAGAAAGGGAGAGAGAGGTGTGTGAGAGAGAGAGAGAGAGAGAGAGAGAGTATGAGGGAGAGAGTGAGGGAGATTACCTCACCATCACCTCACTGTATTTGTGAATTTATTTATAATGATAATTGATGATTGTTATTATGGTGTCTGTGGTCTACTGCCATTTTTCCACCTGGGGTCCTAAGTCTTTTCCACAGGCAGCATACGGGCAGCTAAGGGCTGTCAGGGTCCTGTCAGGCCTCGCTCTGATGGATGAGCTGACCGGCCGTATTTCGCCTGACCGGATCAGAGCGCCTGGGCACGGGTGTGTGTTGACACATGCCGTCTTTCGGAGGGCAAAGTTTGAACAGGACTTATCACGCCCGTGGCATCTTCAGAGGCCCCCTTGGTTCACCCTCACCCCCGTACCCCTTCTCCACACACCCCCAACCCCCCCTCCACCACCCTCACCCTCACCCTCAGCCTCACCTCCATGTCCAACCCACCCCACCCACTCGCACCTCTCCAGCAGCTCTCGAGAGGAGCCTCGGTCGTGGGTGCAGCAGGCAGCTGGCAGCAGATAAAAGGGCTTGTGTGTGACCTCCCCCTCCCTCTCCTCCTCCACCTCCTCCTCACCTCCACCTCCACCTCCACCTCCTCAGGTACTCAGCCTCCCCCCACCCCTGTGTGATTCAGTCATTTTTTTCTGAATACAGACTTTCCTAGGGGGAGAGAAACACATTATCGGTGCTTTTTCTTGTCTTTTTTTTTTCAAAATTGGGATTCTCTCTGAATCATACTTTTACGTCAGTTCTAAAAACATTGAAATTACCATCAGCATTTAGCTCAGTTTCCTGCTCCATCAATTAATGAGCTGAGCCCCACAGCTGTTTTTACAGAATGTCTGTTGGAAAGCAACTTTGGCCTCCTCCCCTCTCTCTCCCTTTCTCTCTCTTCCTCCCTGCGCATGGCCTTCACCTCTGTGACCACAGACAGCAGTAGCTGTGTGTGTGTGTGTGTGTGTGCGCACAGTTGTGTCATTTTGTGTGTGTGTATGTGTATGTGTGTGTGTACACGTGTCACTCTGTGAATGTGTATGTGTGTGTGTCTGTCTGTATACATAAGTGTGGGGGAGAATGAGTCTGTGCTGCTCTCCCCTCTCATTTTAGATAGCTGTAATCCAGGCCTTATCGTGAGGTGGCAGCCATTGCAGTGAAACACCTTGAGCACTCTCTGATAGGCTATCTGCCGGAAAGGATATGCCGGAACCTATCGTACCAGATAAACACATTGCCATTGGACTGTTTCCGTGTGTGTGTGTGTGTGTGTGTGTGTGTGTTTGTTTGTAGTATATGAGAACATAAATCTCTCAGATTGTTTGAAAGCCTGTGTTGTGAATGATTGTAATGAGTTAAAACTTAATGAGTGTACATGCATGTGTCTCTACATGTACTCTCTCTCTCTCTCTCTCTCTCTCTCTCTCTCCCTCTCTCTCTCTCTCTCTCTCTCTCTCTCTCTCTCTCTCTGTCCTAGGACTGGGCTGTGAGTCTGTGAGTACTTCCTGATAAAGGATGAAGTAACACTTCCCCAGTGGCCTGAATAACTTCACATTTAGCCAGCCTTCTTACTGTTAATCTGTATCCATAGAGTCTAATAAGAGAAGTTGCATTTTGTCAGCAGGCTGACTGAAGTTGTGTTGACTGAATGGCATGTCCTTCCATTCAGGTGTGACCCCGGAGGAGTGTGTTGCACTTGTGAACCGTTCTGTTCTAGTGACTCTATTACTGCCATCTATTAAACACAGCTACACCTATGAAGCTCTAGTGTACCAGATAGAGATGCAAATGTCTCTCAGAGAAGTTTTTACATCTATTAGTTAACCCTCACAATTTCGGCTACACATGTTGGCTCTTCATTTGCATTTTCCGTGTTAATCCAAAAGCAAACAAGGTATGTGTCAAGAGAATTTATGACTTTTTTCCACATGCCCACAGAACTGTAAGCTAACAAAATACACTTAATTAATGCTCAGGGAAAAACAGCACTTCACTTTGTAGCCAGAGCTCTGACAATCAGGTAGAGCAACTTTTGCATCTTTTTGTCAGCGATACTCTGCCTGATGTGGGTTTAATAATTCACCATGTTGCACTTTCTCATTCCATGCTTTCTGAATAACGATGGCTTAGTTGTGTAGTATGAGTATAGAGTTGTACACATATGTATATGTAAAACTGAATGGTGTGTGTAGCACTGGACTTGGTGTGTGTGAGAGAGTGTGTGTGTGTGTGTGTGCGTGTGTGTGTGTGTGAATCCACTGGTTTCTGCAATAAGGTGCAGTGAGTAGACGTCTTCTTAGCTGTGTGGGAGTGGTGTGAGGGTGGCTGAGGTGGGTAAGCACTAAAGGTTAAGTGTGGCTGCTGAGGTTGGCATAGCTGTGGTTGGCACGGCAAAGGGTGGAGCAGCAGCAGTGCTGGCGGCGGTGCCATGCCCACACCATCACCACCCCTCTACTCCACCAGGCTGCCAGCCGCTGGCACTGAGCCCTAGTGTCTGCCCGGCCACTGCACCCACTTCACAGTGGTCTCCCCTCGCCGCGTCCGACCTGGACACAGCACCCCTTCTACAACAGCAGTGATAGCTCCCTGTCTGTCTGTCTGTCTGTCTCAGTCTGGCCCACACTCTCTCATTGTCATTCTTCCTCCCCCGCACTTTTTTTTCCTGTTTCCTCCCTCCTTCTCTCCGTCTTTTCTCATTATCTGACTCTTCTCTCTCTCTCTCTGCAAGTGTGTGTGTGTATGAGTCATTTTTGGGCCTCTCTACTGTCTCAGAGGGGTGTCTTAAAAGCCCTGTCATGTGGTCAGGTTGTGACACCCTGCGCAGAGCGCCTCTAAACTGATCTGCAGTCAGGCTCTAGTCCAGCCTCGCTCATGGTGCCTTCATGAACACTGCTCTCTTGTCAGCTTCGAGCAACGCAGCTCTTGTCATCCCCTCTTTTGTACGATTAAGTCACACTTGGAAACATGAGTCTACTTTGCTTTGGAGAGTAAAAAAAACCCCAGAGGTACCAGCAGCTTGTAGGACTCTGCTCTTGGATGTTCAGCTGTTTGGCAAAAGAATATCCTCTTGTCTGATCTGGTGTCAGTAGACAAATATGTTGTGTTCATGTAGGTCCATAGCCCACAGCCTTTGAGAAATATAGGAGGAACAGTTCTGGGGTCTTCATTTGCACGGTTTTGCTCTTCCCTAAACAAACCACAGGGGCACTAACTGTCCTATTTACATTCAGGTTACTGATTTATTCCATTTAAATCTCTTCACACATACACACACATTGAAGTGTGCACACGCACGCAAACACAATATTTGTTTAGCTATCAAGTGAAACGAGGAGCTGGGACAAACAACCACATTTGGGAATGGCTTTTTCATGATATGTCTGTTTGAGTTTGTGTTTGTTGATGCATGAGCTTGTGTGTGTGTGTGTGTGTGTGTGTGTGTGTTTGTATGTGCGTGTGTGTTTGTGTGTGACTAACTGTAATCCCATAAATGAAAAGCTAGAGGATGTTGATCGTGTTGCTCACGCCAGAGGAGTTAATATTTAATTGAGATCTCGGAGGTGATGTCAGACATTTCTGGGAGAGCGCATTTGTTTTGTGGCTACAATAATGACCTTCTTCCTGGGTCCACTTTCAAATAGAAACCAGTCCACCACAGTGTAGATATCTTTCAGTCTCACTAGTGTAGACATCTCACGTACTGTGGTAAGCTTTGTCTAGGTGTATACATGGATTTGAGAGTGTTTCTGTGTGTGTGTGTGTGTGTGTGTGTGTGTGTGTGTGAGAGAGAGAGAGAGAGAGAGAGAGGGACAGGGAGTGCAGACAG